>JAODLI010056219.1:0-15787 GCA_027575585.1 Percopsis omiscomaycus | reverse complement strand
CACACACACACACACACACACACACACACACACACACACACACACACACACACACACACACACACACAGTACAATAAACACCTTCAGTAGATATTATAGAATATTTTAGTAGCTGTAGATGTGTTTGTAGGACATGTGTGAACGGCTCTCCGGTCACAAGCCCTCAGCAGCTTCACCATGGTGATCGTATTCTGTGGGGCAACAACCACTTCTTCAGGTTAGTACTTCTACTGCTGTAACACATGGTTGGTACTTCTACTGCTTTAACACATGGTTAGTACTTCAACTGCTTTAACACATGTTTAGAAATTCTATGGCTGAAACATCACCACCTTCCTTTTCAATTCGCATGCCTTTGTATCATCTGTATATTTATCAAGGAATTTTTGCCTTACAAAAATTACATTGAATGAAAAATGTAAGCTCATAATTAATCAAACCAACTGCAATTTAATAAAGCGACCTTTGATTTTATTAAATAAAGTGAACATTTGTAACGTTGCGTCGTGGAGTAGCGAGAGTAAGCGTGAGCCAGAGGAAAAAACGCATGAAGCATATTTTAATACTCAAAACACAGAACACAAAGTCCCCAGGCCCCAGCGCAGGCAACAAGGCGCTGGGCGGCTCTGGGCGGCTCTGGGCAGCGCTGGGCGGCGGTGTCCTCCGGAGGCTGGCCAGCAGCGCCTCCTGCGTGCGGGCCAGTGGAGCTCTCTTGAAGCTGGCCCGCCGACAGATCGCCGGGAAGTTGGCTGTGGCGTCTGCGGGTGGAGCCAGGGGGGCACTGGGCGGCTCTTCCTCCAGTGTGTCGACCGTAGAGCACACCCTAGTGCGAGGCTGAACCACTTACTAGGGGCAGTCCTGTGGGACCAGCCTGGCTCCGGCTGGTGCGGTAAGACAAGGTGCTCCCTCGGCGCTGCCTGTCCACGCCATCTTGGTGCGGGGCAGTGGGACCTGGAGAGAGCAGGTCGTTGAGCACAGGGGTGGCCGAGGAGCGCCTGCTCCATCCGTCTTCATTGCGACGGAGAGCAGAGCTGGCTCGGTGCAGCGCGTTGATAGACTGGGCGCGCTCACTGGAGGGGTCCTCGTAACGCGGGCAGGCGAAGCTGGCTCTACATGGCGATGCGGACAGCTAGTCTGGCCAGCACCTAGTGCTGTTGGGGAGCTGAAATAGTGTCCATAATTAGGCACACCTGTGTGAGGCTAATCCCCCACAGTTGCGCTGCCGAGATTGGAGGCACGGTACGTGCACGGGCCTGTGCACGCCAATCGTGACATTACAATTCATATATTTATAACAAATGCACTTTTATCAACTTCATATTTTGTCATGACAATTTATTAACCCCATTTTAATTTAAATTATTTTTATTAGGTTTGTACTAATACTGCAGTTTAATACATGTTAGTACTAGTTCTACTGCCTTCTCTCAGGATTAACCTCCCTAAGCGCCGGTGGAGGGGTGGTGAGAATGAGGAGGGTGAGGGTCAGATGAAGGCCAGTAGCAGCAGTGAGCAGTTGGAGGCAGATGGAGACTCGGCCAGCGAGGCGTCCAGCGAGGTCAGCTTCTCCTACGAGCTTGCCCAGACTGAGGTCATGATGAAGGCTCTGGCTAATAACGGTGAGGCTCATTAACAGTTATCTGGGCCAGGGCTAACTACTACCATACACTGATCAGCCATAACATTATGACCACCTGCCTAATATTGTGTAGGTCGCCCTTTAGCCGCCAAAACAGCCCTGACCCGTCGAGGCATGGACTCCACTAGACCTCTGAAGGTGTGCTGTGGTATCTGGCACCAAGGCGTTAGCAGCAGATCCTTTTCAGTCCTGTAAGTTTCAAGGTGGATCGGACTTGTTTGTCAAGCACATCCTACAGATGTTCTGACATCTTTCTATCAGAACCAGCATTAACCTTTTTCAGCAATTTGAGCTACAGTAGGTCGTCTGTTGGATCGGACCACACGGGCCAGCCTTCGCTTCCCACGTGCATCAATGAGCCGTGGCCGCCCATGACCCTGTTGCCGGTTCACCGCTTTTCCTTCCTTGGAAAACTTTCGATAGGTACTGACCAATGCAGACTGAGAACACCCCACAAGTGCTGCAGATTTGGAGATGCTCTGACCCAGATGTATAGCCATCACAATTTGGCCCTTGTCAAAGTCCCTCAAATCCTTACGCTTGCCCATTTTTCCTGCTTCTAACACACAATTTTGAGGACAAAATGTTCACATTCTGCCTAATATATCCCACCCCCTGAAAAGTGCCATGATAACGAGATTATCAGTGTTATTCACTTCACCTGTCAGTGGTCATAATGTTATGGGAGATCTGTGTATTATTACGGAAGCCCGGAACGGCCGCCCTTGCCATTCTTTTTTTAGGTCGTTTACAAAAACAAGTTTGGAAAATTTGTTAACAATCTAGCTTTCCTCTCATTTTTTTCAAGCTATGAAAAAAGTTATAAGAGGAAAACGACCTTTGCGCAATGTCCAACCTGACGTTGCAGCAACGTCCGTCCTTAAATTACGTTGCAACATCGTGGTAAACCTTGACTACAATATAGTATATGGTGATCAATCACTCCTGACATTTTCATCTGGCGTAGGCTTAACACTACAGTTGTTAAGAAACCATCAATGCACTCCTTATCGCTAATAAAAAACAAAAAAGTTATAAGAAAAAGGAGCTAAAAAAAAAGTTAGAATTTTTTAGCTCGTTTTTCTCATAACTTTTTATATACCTAAAAAGAGGTAAAAAAAAAGTAAAGTAAAAAAGAGATAACATGCTCGTTTTGCCCCTTTAATTTTTTTTTTCTGTTTTCCTATTTTTTCCGTTAACGGGCACAAAACATATTGGACGTTCTCGGCTTCAGTAGATTATTCCTCTTTTACTGGTTTTATTGTAACTACTTTACCAACTGTTTGTTTTCTTTTGTGCTTCTGTGGTTGTGATTATTTTGGTTGTTTTTCTTTTGTCAAGGGACTTTGGGATCTGGATCTGTGCTACACAAAATACATGTTGTCAATATTATTACCACCTGAAATAACTACTACCAGGTCAGAGTAACTAGTACCAACAGGTAGGACTAACTATAGACCAGATAGAAATAACAATTGAGAAATATAGCCGCAAGCGGTGATTTGCGGGTTCAAACCTTTTTTCCTCAATAGCGACTTCAAAGTAAATTCACACATGTGGTTCAACATTGTTATAAAACATTTTTAACGATTGTACAAACATTTTCTGATCTATAGCTTGATTTGTGTCATTCCATGTCCAGTTATTGTGCATTTAAAGCGCCCCCTGGGGTTCAATTTTAATGAAACTTTCAGGGCGTGGTTCCGTTACTTATGAGGACATATCCTGAGAGATTTGTGATGATTGGAGAATGAATATGTGATTTATAGTCAAATTTGTGTAATGCAATTCACATATCTTGCGCTTGTAGCGCCCCCCAGTGGCGAATGTATATATGAAAATGTCTGGGTATATCTGGGGTACTTATCTGAACATATCCTGTGAGTTTTGTGATGATTGGCCCTAGGATGGTGGGTGTGAACCTCATTGGGCCATTTGAGCGGTCGTGGCTGTTGCTTTGTATTAGTGTTGGTGGACTATGCAATGCGACAGCCCGAAGCAGTGCCGCTGTGCAGCATCTCCGCTAAAGACTGTTTTCAGGGGCCTCATTTATAAAACTGCGTAGAATTCACTTGAAAATGTTGTGTACGAACAAAACACAGAAAGTGCAAAAATATTTGGATTTATAAAACAGTGCGCACACACATCCCACGCTGGTTTTCCTTTTATAAATCACAATCAAACATAGTTGCCCTACGAGAACGCGCTTCTACTTACACTCACATTAGTCTATAAATGGTCAATGAACGGCCCCAATATTAAAATACCTACTGAGAAACCCGTTGATTTCACGTTGAGGATGACAAAAGCAGAGTGGAAACCAGGAAGAAGCTTTGTCAAACATCATATCAGGAATAGTGTGTAGCCCACAGTATAACCGCAAGACACAAAGCAGCAGTGAATTACTTTTGAAGTTAAATTCTCTCAGAAATAACTGTAACGCAGGTATAAAGTAAAGTTTGATCCGCCAATATCAAAGTAGGCCTATCAAAAGAAAATTATCCAAAATAATAAATTGAAAGTGTCACGAACATAGACATTAGAATATATTATTTTAATGTCTGTATTCCCAAATATCCCCCAAACGCTGTCAACTGCGGTCATCCAGCGAGTGGTCTGTGCTCCGTGTCTAAATATTTTAAATCTGGATGATCGTGTCAGATAAATGTGACACTTTTTGCAATAGGCTACATGGCGCTATTGTTTATATCAATCAACCTGCCAGAAAAGAAAAACGTTAAAACATTTTTTTTAAATCAAAATAAAATGAGATCCGTGCAGACGGACGTGACTGCCCGACCTTGTGAACAAACTAATTATTTTATAAGAATCTTTTGATTAGCTTAAGTATTATTATAATTATTAAATATAGCCAGCCTTATCAATCTAATAACTGTTAAAAAAGAGTTTAATTCATTGCCATACGCGTTGCCGTTTCCAGTGTGTCATTTCTGCCTCCATAATATACGTGCACATGGATCAAGTTTGGTTTTTATAAATCTGAGGCCTCATTTATAAATGAGGCCCCAGGGAACATACACTATACACTACATACACTACGCAAATACACTACGCAAATTGTACGGATTGTTGGAGATTCCAGCGGGGAGGACCAGCGTTTAGCATCCCCAAACTGATGGGTTACTAAACAAAGAGAGCACATTATTCCCATTCTGTCCCCATTACATTGGCCTCCTTTACGCTTTAGAATTCAGATCCTCCTGATCACATTCAAACCCCTCCATTGGCATGGCACCCTCTTATATTTCTGAATTTATAATACTTTGCATCAAGATTATGATCTGCGCACCAATTTCTCCTAAATGTCCCACTGTCCAGGCTCAAAACAAAAAGGGACCATGCTCCCTACATAAGCAGGCAGAGAGAGCAGAGCACGAGGAACACAGAACGTAACACGGAAGGCTCCATGTTAGATCCTTCTGAGAGTGCATGAGCCTGCTATACCTTTTTGTTTACGTATAATAATATTAATATTTGTTATATACAGACACACTCTGCTTGAACGAACCTGCTCGTGTGAGCATATTCATTGCTACACACGTAATATGAACTAATGATTATTTCTTGCCTTGATGGGGTGATGATACATTGTCTTACTCATCCGTCAGACCCCATGCAGGCTGTCCTGCAGTCCCTGGAGAGACAGCACGAGGAGGAGAAACGTACTGCTCTGGAGAGACAGAGGCTCATGTACGAGCAGGAGCTACAACAGCTCCGCAAGAGGCTCATTCCTGTGGCCCAGAGCGGAACACCCCCCCCACCTGGCCAACCTCAGTACCGCAGCCTGGAGAGGCTGTCCCAGTCTCCCAGCGCCCAGAACCGCCTGAGGCAGTGGAACGAAGAGAGGTGACACCCCTCTATCCGTTACGTAGTGGAAGCTTCGAATGATGACCAAGAGGGATGTAGTTCAAACGGAACCTTTATTGAACCATATGTTGTAGCATTACAAAGAATCTATATGTAGACAAAAGACTTCTAATTCTGCTGTCCACTTAAGCTAGCAACCAACCCTCACTGCTAGTTACTTCCTGATGTCAAAATAAAAGCATTTTCTGTTAACATGTTTCTTACTACTGAATGAATTACATTAACAGTTTAACATGTTTCTCTCAACTATGTATTGTACATAGTGTAAATAGTAAGTTTTTAGCATTCCTTTTAAACTATTTAATCTCAACAACATGAATTTATAAAATTTAGTTATTTTTAGATTAAACAATTTACAACACTATCATTCCTCAATTCTCCTTTTCTTCCCTGTCACCCCTCTATCCTCCCTCCATTCTCCTATCTTATCCTGCCAACCCTCTATCACCCCTCCATCATTCCTGATATTGTTGATTGATGCATTGTTTTGTTTTTTATAATTGAAATGAGGGCTGTCAATCTTGCTTCGTTAACATTTTAAGTTAACCAGTGGAAGGTGAGCTGCATGGGAACACATGTAGCTCCAGTGACTGATGTCACTGATTTAATATTGACTCCTCTCCAGGGAGGCGGTGTTGACGCGCAGCCTGCGCAGGTTGAGGGAGCAGATTGTTAAAGCCAACCTGTCAGTTCAGGAGGCAGGGTTCATCTCAGAGGAGTTAAACAAACACACAGAGTACAGAGTCACGCTGCAAATCCCTGCTGCTAACCTCAACGCCAACCGCAAGGTACACACACGTTATGTCTAGAATTCTGATGTGAACACTGTCCTACAATTCTAATGTCTCCAGACTGGACACTGTCCTACAGTACCGATGTGTCTGTCTCTAGAATGTACACTTTCCTACAGTACTGATGTGTCTGTCTTCAGACTGGACGCTTTCCCACAGTATTAATGCATATGTCCTCAGAGGGACGCTGTCCTCAGTGAGCCAGCGGTACAGGTGCGTAGGAAGGGACGGGGGAAGCAGATCTGGACTCTGGAGAAGATGGAGAACCGTTTGGTGGACATGAGGGAGCTCTACCAGGAGTGGAGCCAATACGATGAGGACAACCCTGTAAGTGACCATGGCAACCATAACTGACCGTAACTGTAATGACCAAGATGTTACCATGATGACCCATAACGATGTGTACTGTACAGATGATGAACTGCACTGTAACCATGACAACCGGTGCTTGTAACTAGGGATTGACTCGTTAATGAAACAATGCCAATATAGATATCACAACCTCTGCTGAACATAACATGCATATACGGTGCCGGCATTGATGTATTTATGTAACACATTTCATCCATTGCTGTAAACTCACTGTAACCATGACGACCTGCACTGTTGCTAATACAAAATACAATGTAGCCAAGCCCCCATGATCGAGCGGGGGGGCTTGCTTCTATCTATGTATGGTGGCCAATGCCGGTACTACGTTTTGGGGCACAAAGCCTTTTCCCCCATTAGATAACAAGCCCCTCATAAATGATTATGAACATTGTTTGAACACCACACAAGATTCTTTATATTATAAAAATGTAATGTCAGTGGGTTTTGATTATTTTTCTCTCAATAAGTCTCATACAGCCCAGGAAAACTTGTTTTTCTTAGGTGACGTCATCGCAGGGAATAAGCAATGTACGCACCTTTTCTTGCCTCTGGAACCATGGAGACGAGAAAAGGCGCGTACTTTGAGAACGCGCAGGCAACCAGGGACACCATCAGACAAATGTCAAAAGTACATAGTTTGTTGTTTTGTTGTGATCATGACTGTGTTTCGTGGATGGTATAGCCCATGGATTATTAAACCAACGGTATTAAAATATACAGTACAGTTCTTTCTCTGCATTTAACAAAACAAAACACCTTGGGTTTTAGAAATTTATGGAGCAAAGAAAATTACTGCTAATTACAGCTACGTACTTATGTTAGACATAATGCATATTCATAGTAAGGTCTAACGTTAACATAATCATTAGTAGAAATGTAGACATCACAACATGCATTTTAAAACCTTTTAGTGCATTCAATTTGTTCACACCCCTGTGAAAATGCCAGGTTTTTGTGATGTAAAAGAATGAGACAAAGATTAATAATGTCAAATATAGGTCACCTTTAATGTGACCTATAACGTGAACAATTCAATTGAAAAACCAACTGAAATCTTCGAGGGGAAAAAATAAAAAAACTCACAATAACCTGGTTGCATAAGTGTGCACACCCTTAAACTAATACTTTGTTGGAGCACCTTTTGATTTTATTACAGCACTCTTATTGGGTAGGAGTCTATTAGCATGGCACATCTTGACATGGCAATCTTTGCAAAAGCGCTCCAAATCTGTCAGATTGCGAGGACATCTCCTGTGCACAGCCCTCTGCAGATCACCCTACAGATGTTCAATTGGATTCAGGTCTGGGCTCTGGCTAGGCCATTCCAAAACGTTAATCTTCTTCTGGTGAAGCCATGCTTTTGTGGATTTGGATGTGTGCTTTGGGTCGTTGTCATGCTGAAAGGTGAACATCCTCTTCATCTTCATCTTTCTAACGGACGCCTAAAGGTTTTGTGCCAAAATTGCCTGGTGTTTGGAACTGTTCATAATTCCCTCCACCCTGACTAAGGCCCCGGTTCCAGCTGAAGAAAAACAGCCCCAAAGCATGATGCTGCCACCACCGTGCTTCACTGTGGGTATGGTGTTCTTTGGGTGATGTGCAGTGTTGTTTTTACACCAAACATACCTTTTGGAATTATGGCCAAAATGTTCAACCTTGGTTTCAGCAGACCATAACACATTTTCCCACATGACTTGATGTTTGTTTTTGCAAACTTCAGCCGGGCTTGGATGTTTTCTTTGTAAGAAAAGGCTTCCATCTTGCCACCCTACCCCATAGCCCATTCATATGAAGAAAACGGGAGATTGTTGTCACATGTAGCACACAGCCAGTACTTGCCAGAAATTTCTGCAGGTCCTTTTAATGTTACTGTAGGCCTCTTGGAAGCCTCCCTGACCAGTTTTCTTCTCATCTTTTCATAAACTTTGGAGGGACGTCCAGTTCTTGGTAATGTCTCTGTTGTGCCATATTTTAGATTATGATATCTTTCAACAATGAGATCCCTCTGATGTTTTGGAAGCTCTCTGCGGACCATGGCTTACCATGAGATGCAATAAGAACATCCTACCAGAACAGCTGAACTTTATTTGTGATTAATCAGAGTCACTTTAAATGATGGCAAGTGTGTAATGACTTCTATTTAACATGAGTTTGAATATGATTGGTTAATTCTAAACACAGCCACATCCCCAGTTATAAGAGGGTGTGTACACTTATGCAACCAGGTTATTGTAAGGTTTTTTATTTTAATTTTTCCCCCTCGAAGATTTCGGTTTGTTTTTCAATTGAATTGTTCACATTATAGGTCACACTAATAGTAGAAAAAGTTCGTACATGATTTATCTTTGTCTCATTCTTTTACATCACAAAAACCTGGTATTTTCACAGGGGTGTGTAGACTTTTAATATCCACTGTAGGCCATTCAGATTAAACGCGCAAAACTCCTTTCGCCCTTCGCGTGGTAGAGCGCAAATCTCATTTCTCATCAACTTTTTTGACGCTAAGGAGCGTGCAGAAGGGGCAGAGTTTTATCCATTTGGCTAGCGCTATTGTTTTGCTAGGAGATAACCGAATCCGATACTGGATAATTTCCAACAGGCAGTTTTGATTTATGCAAAGAAGACAAATAGCGGTGAGAAGGCAGCTATAAATGTAGCTAACGCCATACAGTCCAGGCAGCAGGTTGTACTATATTTTATCTCCACAAAGTTAATTAAACATACCAGGCATACCAGGTTTGCTTCCATGATATGGCCTTCCGGGAAGTTAGGTCATACATTTCAGGGTAGTCAGAAACAACTGCAATACATTTCTCACTCGCAAGCAACTGTACACACTATTACTATGACGTTTGCCCCCCAAAACCAGAGATTAGGCACTACCCCTATTGCCGCATGCACTTTTGAGCACTTTTTAATTAAATGAATGGCCGCCATTTTTAAGTGCCGTATCCAGTTCTCATTATACATCTATGAATGTATCACACTCTTGTGGGCCAGGGGGTTGTCATGGTTACCGTTATTACCAGTGACTTTCAGTCAAACCAGTAGCTGTGCTAGTGTCACATGACTTCCACTACAGTAAATTATTATGGTAACCCAAGCATTAGATTAGGTGCTGTAACTATGACAGTGACGACAATATATTGTGGTCAAGGTAATGCGGTCATATCTGCAGCGGGCAGACCCCTTCTTTGATGAGCAGGAAATCCACAGTCTGATCGGAGTCGCTAACGTCTTCCTGTCCTGCCTGTTCTACGACGTCAAGCTGCAGTATGCAGTACCCATCATCAACCAGAAGGGAGAGGTATGTACCCCTTATCAATAGGGGTGTAACAGTTCTGAAACCGAGATACAATTGTCCATGGTCCGCAACACACACCCCCAACCCACTGCAGGTGCAGCCGGTTGAGCTCTCATTATGTTACTAATGTACAGACCTTTTGGCGAAATTCGCTGTTTTGAGGTCAAAATAGGTCATCTACGAGATTCGTGTAGATACGAGGAGAATTTTTTTTGATCGGGTTAGATGCAGAACTGGTTAATTTCAGCAATACAAATCCTTGGTTTGAAGCACATAATTCCAATTATATGGTTTGGAGCTATGGGTGGATGGTGTAAACGAAATAGAAAGTACACCGGTGTGAATTTTTCCTACGGTATGTTTTTTGACTATATCGCCAATTTTGGTGGTAGAGAATGTAGCTGGCTTATGGAGCCATATTATGTCCTACCCTCCCAAGTCCCGACACTACATTTCAGATATGGCTATACCAGAACTTTCTAACAAGGTTTGCGATTACCTACGAGTTTGTAGCGGAAGCTTTAATAACGTGACACAGAAGCGGTTGAACGTTCCAAAAACCTTTTAATGAAACTCGTAGCAAAACAGCACGATAAAAACACAAGATGATAAACCATCACGCATATCCTTGACTGTATGGACACATTACTGTTACTGCAGTTTTACACAATAAATGTTATTAAAATACCTATGTACTATGTGAAATATGTCCTAGTAATACAGTTAAGAGAACAGTAATGGCTGCCATACCAGTGCTTACCATTTCAGAAGCATTTAAATCGAAATTTGAATACACCCAGTAACACGCCAGTAACAAGACAGCAGTGGAGATCTTCAGAAGGGATGATCCAAAGTATGGGGAAGGTAGATTAAAGGCTGTGCATGCCAAAACATAAAATCTGCAGGAGCAACAGACAGAGCCAGACACAAACGCAGTCTGATGGAAGGCAGGAGGAGGTCTGAGGAGTATGGTTTGCGGCCATCCAGTAGCGCTGAGGAGGAGGAGGGTTGCCTTGGAGGAAGAAAAGTGGGCAAGGCTTAGGCATGCAGCAAAACAAAGAAAGCGGGCCCTTGAAATACTAGTGGCTAAAAGACAGAAGAATTACTCTTTTGTAGTTTTATTATAGTATAGATTTAATTTGACCAATCACATGCCTGAGAGTCCCTATAATGGCTATTAGAATTAGTTTTCGGACAGATGCAAATATACTTAAAAGTAAATAGAAATAAGCATGTAAAGTGAGAATCTTAAAAATTTCTCAAAGGGGAGCATGCCCTAAAACCCCCCCTAGTTGTGGCAGGTTTTCTCTAGCCACACACCTTTTTGACCCCTTACCTGTTTTCATCCTAGAATGTAACAAAACTCATTTTTCATTTCACAATTTACACTAAAACCGCAGAGACTTACAGTTGCATGAATACACAACGCTAAGCGACGTAGCCTATACATTATGTTCTCAAAAATGGCCCATTAGGCCTCTGTCACTACAATGCCGGGGGTTTGTGGAGGTTAGGGCAACAAGTCTGTTTCCTTCCCATTGTACTCTCAAACTAAACAATGTGAAATAATATCAAAAGTTTATTTACAAATATAGCAATTTCACTGAGACATGCAAAGTGCAGCAGCGCACACACTTAAAATGAGGGAGGCTGCAACACGCTCCGCTGTCTTGGTGGGTGCCAGAGTTATGTGGTCCCATTTACAGTATAGTCTCTGAGGTGTGTCAAAATGTCAATGTCTACCAAGGAATGAAATCTGTCCAAATGGCCAGTTTTCTTTTGCATGCTGTGTCGGGCCCACTGTAAGCGCATAGTGTGCTGTCCCCCTGCCAGCGCAGTGCTCAGTTGATTTGGTCACTGTCTACCTCCACGTCTATGGAAAACCGTTACACCTCTATCAATAAAATGCTTAATAACCCTAATAGTTAAAATACACATACAGCTTCATAATTAAAGAGAGACTTTATGATGTTTATTATATTACATTGACTGTGCTGACTGTGTGGCCTTTAGGTGGCAGGCAGGTTGCACGTGGAGGTGGTCCGTGTTGGGGGGGGTCTGGATGACAACCTAGCAGGGGGAGAGGAGGGTGACGGACCTGACGTCATTCAGGACCGCAAGCTAGTCTGCATGGTAGCACAAACACACACACAAACATCAGTATCAGTTATAGTTTGAGTTCTATGTACATTCTAATTTAGTTTTTCAAACCCATTATTATTAGTTATTCTTTCAGTATTTACAGTTGTTACTTTAAGATACTTTTAGGTGTCTTCTGAGGAATGTTAATTTAATCCTTAGGAAGATCTGAATCACTAGTTAGTGATTCATAATAAAAAAACTTTTACCTTCACATGTACCAAAAAGGTTCACATATAGATTTAGTTATAAACACCAACCTTACAAAGCAGCCATGTGTGTTTGACCTCTGACCTGTGATGTTAGATTAAGATCCTGCAGGCGACCGGCCTACCGCAGTATCTCTCCAACTTCGTCTTCTGTCAGTACTCCTTCTGGGACCAGCCAGAGCCAATCATAGTGGCCCCTGAGGTCGATGCCTCTAGCTCCGCCCCCAACACCAAAGACCCCCACTGCATGGTGGTTTTTGACAGCTGCAAGGTCAGTATTGCAGTATTTACTACTACATATACTACAATATTGTTGTCTTTGTAGTACACACACTGCTAAAATATGTACTGATGTATTGGTAAATATAGGACACTCCTAGTTAGGGTTGGGTACCGAACTCTGTACTTTTAAGGGTACCAACTGAATTACGTTAGTACTACAGAATACCGATTCGCGTAAAATTAATTGGTGCCAAATTTTGAGAGCGCATCTGGGTGAGAGAGAAAGTGGTCCCAAGTGTGGTTACACTCAAAACTTGACGCAGAGAGCGCTCGCTGCTAAATTTGTGATGCGAAATGCAAAGCTGGCCATGGCAACACGTCTAACCTGAGGAAACACCTTGTCAAACACAAAATATTGAGAAGTTTGGACTGAATTACATTTTAGTTATTACAGAGAGATAAAGTACAGAAAAAAGGTACCGGTATCCAACCCTACTCCTAGTATCAGAGTTACCGTTATCGGACTTTGACCGGAAAAAACTGTTGTCCGACAAATTTAAATCTCTCTGGTCATAATGTCCGGTGAAACCAATTCTCTCTAAGCACAATTGTATTTTTTTTTAAATAAATGTATAGGCTATAGGCTTGCCTACAGATGTTGGAAATCTAAAGTGACCATCACATCGAATCATTTTGCAATACCATTGCGATGTCATCGCAGCATGTTGCGTGACGTTTTGGGGTGTTAGGTGCAGTTTTGCCAAATAACAACCAGGTGGCGCTTTGCACATCCGAGCACTGCTAACTAGGGCTGTCTTGATATCTACTTTTTGTTGTGCGATATATTGTCCCAAAATTAATTGCGATAAACAATATTATTGTCATTTTAAGATGATTTTATGCCACTGATTAAATATTCTTAGGAATTAAATGTTCTTTGTTCTTACTTGCATGCATTATATATTATATAGACATTGGAATCTCAATGTCAAAAAAAAATATCCAAAATAAATAATAATACATCTTTGTTAACAAATGAAGTGCAAGGTAACAACTACCACAAAAAAAGTAACATGTTTAACAAAGTCAGTTTAGACTTTTAAAGTGTCTCACACAGAGGCACAGATGCCTCAACAGGCCGTATCTGCTGCCAGATCTATTTTTTTGTTATGTTGTTAGGCAGATTCAGAGAAATGAACGCCAACATGTTTACCTTGTAGAGCTTAAGGCAGGATCTTGCTGGGGTAACAATGTTACCAGCTGTGCTAAACATTCTTTCTGAGCTAGTACTTGTTGCACAAATTGTTGCACGTGTATTTTTGTGCTAACTTGGCTATCTTCAATGGTTATCACGCCACCACATTAAGGGATCAGATGATGCATCAAGTGCTTCTTCCTGGAGGAACTTGGTCAGCTCCGCTTTAGCCTGCACTCTTTTTGTTACTGATACCTGAGTTTGCTGACTTGTATGTTGGGTTCTTCTTTTGTTCTGGAGAAGGTCACACAGCCTCTTCTTCTAGGTCGCTGGAGGTTCAGATTCAGATCCTTCATTTCCCCCTGCAGCTTTAATGCAGCTCTCACCACTGGCACTTTCTCCTTTTATTCTTCCTCGTTCATGTCTAGTAGTTCTTGCAAGAGCTTTTCTTTGACATCATCCAAGACCTCCGCATCCTCTGTGGTACGATACCTTGGATCCAAGATGGTGGCCTTTGTCAGAAGATTTTGGATTTCAGATGGGCTGTATTTCTCTGTCAATACCCAGCACATGTTAGCCTTTATATTTGCTGTCAGTACAGTGTCATTGTGGTCTGGTGATAAAAGTTTTCCTGAGAACACATTTAGATATTATATATCAGTGAAATCAGCCACTGGCTTCATTGCTGCAATAATGGATTCCAACACAATCCAGAAACATCCTGCCAGGTTGGGTTGAGATTGCCATGTTTTGGCAGGTGGCAGGATAGTCTAGTGGTCTTGGTGTTGGTATCCCAGCCGGAAGGTCGTGGGTTCTAGCCCCATAGTTGGCCTTCCGCTAATGTGGCCATTATGCAGAATTGCGCTGTGCTCTACTCCGGAGCAGCGCGAGAACACTTCGTACCGTGTATGTGTGTTCCTGTATCTGAGGGTGTGAACTGTTGAACTATAACCTAATATTGGTGCCATTTGTAGTGCATGGAGGTGGATTTCTCACCACTATCTGTAATTATATAATGAATAAACAAACAAAACAATGAATACATTTCCCATTATCAGTTCAGTTGACTCAAAGCTGTCAGTTGATACAGGACCTGTACTTACATTACATTTACATTTACAGCATTTAGCAGACGCTTTTATCCAAAGCGACTTACAATTAGTACATTTTACATGGAGCAGGTAGGGGTTAGGCATCTTGCTCAAGGATGCCTACAGGTAGGCCACCTTCAGGGATTGAAACCACAACCTTCTGGCTGGGAGTCCAACACCTAGACCACTAGACTATCCTGCCCCCCTACTTCAATGCCTACATATGTGGTATACTCCCCCTTAAGGGCACACACAAAAACAAAACTTAAGAAAGGGAAGAGATGAGATAACTGATCTAGATACCTGTATGTGCGGTCACGGAATAAAAATGAAGAACTTCTTCAAACACTTGTCTAGAACCTCCTTTATTCAAGTGTGCAACATATAATACATGAAATAATAAAGAATACCTTTAGCTTACAGTAATTCAGTCTCACCTTTTATCAAAACAAGTAACTAATCTTCTGTGGCCAGAAGCATCCCACCTCTGCAGGACTCTCTTGGGATCCCGTTCCATATTTCTGTGGACATGCATGAGATCAAGACCAGACAGCCTCTCGTGACACATGGTAGATCGAAGCCAGGTTTTGAGTCGACGTAATGCCGAAAAAGATCTTTCACAAGAGCAAGTGGTGACTGGAAATGTCCGGTAGATGAAAAGGATGCATTGAATGTTAGGATAAAAATCCATGTCTATATTTTGCAATGTTTCCATTGCAGTTTCTCAGACCTGGCATTCCTGGTTGCCGTGGGGGGAAAAAATTCCTCTGTATTCCTCTCTATAAGGCTGCGTGCTCTCCCGCAGACCGTAATCCGTTTTTTTTTCACCTCCGTGTCCCTTCTGGGGCTTGAAGGAATTCGAATTTAGATATTATTTAATATTTCATTGAGTTGATAGCAAGCCAAGGCAGGAATGTATGTTTTTGCATATATATGT
>JAODLI010056208.1:0-15787 GCA_027575585.1 Percopsis omiscomaycus | reverse complement strand
GGACGGGGGATTAGCAGATAGTAAATATGAACAGACTCGGATCGAGATCATAAACTACAAAAGGTTCATTGGCACATTCCTAATTTCTGCAGAATGTAATGATGCATTTATGGTAATGAATTAAGATAGAAACAAGATAGAAACAGATAGAAACATCCATAGTAACCACTGCCTGTAATGTATTTCTAACAGTGGTTTTCAAACTGATAGAGCCACAACCCCCAAAAAGATGTGGTGATGATTTAAGATTTTTTGTAATTTTATTATTATAATAATCTTGCTACCGATCACAGGGTCCGACCCACACTTTGAACACCACTGACCTGTGAAGTAACCCGTCTTTGGGAATCACAGATAGGCTGGCTAGTGTGTGTTTCTAGAGAAGGTGCAATGTGTGCATTATACCAGCAGGTAGGGTCCTTTAGCCACCCAGTCCCTGGAGGTCCCAGAACCATAGTCTTTTCCTGCCAGAATGACCAGGGGGAAACCGTCTCTCTGGTAGCGCTCCGCAGCCTCAAATACATCCACCTGATAAGGAGGAGGTGAGCAGTACAATGACACAATACAAACATGAGCAGTGTAACATAGCCCTTTCCTAACCTAATAACTGCACCAATACACTGCTAGTAAGCAACTGTCCTGTGACTGTAAGGTCTCATTTCCATTGCAACCACAGCCATTATGTCACGGAGTAGTCACACAAACCCCATTTTCTGCAGTTGAAATCTCGTTGGCGAGTATGAATAAATGGACAAGATCCCACTTACCATCTGGCCTGATGGAATGTGCAAAGTCTTGGGGCCCGGTTTGCTCATGAAGCGGTTCTGGAGCTTGATGCTAGCAAAAGTGCCTCTGGTCATCACCACATCGTTCCCTCGCCGGGCGCCATACGAGTTGAACTCCCGTGGGGTCAGGCTGTAGCGGGAAGCATTTATAGTACATTCATTATTTACACTTGCCACCTGGACCTGCCATTTTGGACAGCCTTTGTCTCCCTTTGAGGTGAACAACAGCACTTTTTAAACATGCCCCAACCCGATTGGCTATCTGACTGGGACTGGGATGATAGGTCAGAGACGATTAGTTACTATTCCAGAAATGATGTCACCACTGCCAAATGTGACTGGTTAGTTTTATACAAGAAATGATATCTAAATGACATGCAAGTTTGTCCAGCCCTTTCAGACTATATAGCTGACCACACAAGTGGAAAAACGCAGTCTCACTGGAACTGACCGTTTGCTCAACAGGTACTTGGCAGCAGCGCTGGCCCTTGCGATACTGCCCGCGGGTGAGATGTGATCCGTGGTCACCCCGTCCCCGAGGAACAGTAAGGCGTAAGCGTTGTCAATCGTCTGGGGAGGCTGCACCTCTTTACTCTAGGAGAGTGGGTTTTAAACATTTTGAACAAGGGCCTCCTACAAGAAGCACTTTTTAAAAATTGCATACAATATATAAATATATGAACAATCATGAGCACAAACCAATTTTTTTTAATGTATTTTATAAACAATGCACTGAAACCACTGGAGGACACATTCGGCCTTGCTTGAACCATATCAACAAATCAGGAAACTCACCAGTTTGGTGAAGAAAGATGGTGAACGAATGTATGTGGATCTGGGATCCCAGGGGAATAACAAAGAATCCGAGCATTCTAGATTGTTCCAAAATGTGTTTCCTTTCTGGAAAAAACAAAAACAGTATATAAGTGTGTTGCTGCCAAACCTAACGAGGCGGATGATGATTTCGGAGGCGACCCTTTGCTGACCTCCATTCTTGCCCGGAGCTCCCTGAAAATGGAGGAGATGACCGTGTCTTCCTCAGTCTGCTGCACCTCCTCCCTGGACGGCCACACGTCACGCAGATACACCTCCTTTCCCTCCGCGGTCACTCCTGGAACACCAGATGATTGGAGGGGGAAAATAATGAAATGTGCTTTTCTAAAAGCATGTTAAGGATTAAAAAAACACTTTGATTACTCCTTACCTAAAGGCTCTTTCTTAAAGTCGATGCTCATGGTGCCAGCTATAGCATAAGCCACCACCAGGGGCGGAGAGGCCAGGTAGTTGGCACGCACACAGTCATAGAGACGTCCTTCAAAATGCCTGTTGCCAGATAACACCCCACAAGCCACCAGGTCCCCCTATAACAATGCAGATGGATTTATTAAAATAGCATATTTGTGAACGCTTTGTTAAATCAGAGATAACAGAATACAGAACTATAGTACCTGGTTGATTGCGTCAACAACAGCTTCTGGTAAAGGTGTTGTGTTCCCTACACATGTGGCACAGCCATAACCAATCACTTCAAACCTGCAAAGGAAAACAATTACAAAATGGGCATCCAATCCAAATAATAACATACATTATGTGCATGTAGCTGACCATGTGCTGTTAGCATGCATGCATGCATACCTACCCTAGCTGGCTGAGATAAGGCAGAACTCCGCTAGTATTGAGATAGTGGGTGACCATGCCACTCCCAGGAGCCAGGCTGGTCCGGATATAAGGCTTGACCACAAGCCCCGCCTCCACCGCCTTCTTTGCCAACAGCCCTGTCAATCACCAAGAGCAGTATTATTACGACCAAAATCCTGTCTCCACAACATCCTAAATGCTGCATTTCACCAACATACAACCGATTATGGGATACAACTCAATTAAATTAGGTGTGGATTGACATGTTTAGGTTGCAATAGGTCCACGACATTAGAAGGCTTGAGGGACAGCTACGGGCCCCACCTGCGGTCAGCATGACGGACGGGTTGCAGTTGTTGGTGCAGCTGATGACGGCAGCGATGACCACAGAGCCGTGGGTCAGCTGGTACGCCTGGCCACAGTGGAGGAAAGAAACCCGCGCCTCCTGCTTCTCCTTGGAGACGTGGAAGCCTTTAAAGCCCACCTGGAGCAAGACCACGTTGAGTTATTCAGCTGGGAACCATTGTAGAAAAGTGACCTAATAATATTTGTGGAGGCATCACTTGTTACCTTCTCATCCAGACACTTCTGGAAGTCCTCTTTCATGCTGCTGATTGCCACCCTGTCCTGGGGCCTCTTCGGCCCACTCACATTGGGAACAATGGAGGTCAGGTCAATCTCAATCACCTGCATAAAGGACAAGACTCTAATTTTCAGTGAATTGCACAACCTTGATACCACTACGGCTTCATTCACTTGAACACCGTCAGACATTAATCTGTATGTACATAAAGATTATGCCTCAGTAAAATCGATCAAAATGCGTGTTTGAGAATCAAAACCATCACTTTGTTTCACTTTGGTACATTCGGCTGTAGCCGTTTACCGACACGTCAGATATTTAACAAACTCCCTATTGCTTCGACCATGAATATCTATTGTCGCTGATTTGAGCTGTCAATAAGGTTGTGTCCCTGACCACCTGTGATGTGGGGTTTTCTGAAGATGTTTTGGGAATGTTCACACCTGTATTTACAGCTGCTTGATATCAAACCAAGAAACATTTTAATGCCATGTATAAATATAAAGACATAACCCTTTGCTTTTTCCAAAGCCTTTTTCAACTGAATATAAGCAAAGCATGCTGCTGATGTTACGTTACCTCAGAATATTGGGGATCTTCTGAAGGGTCTTCATAGCTTCGAAAAAGTTTTACAGCCTTCATGTAATCCTCCAGTATTTCCATTTTTTCCTGGCTAAAATCTGAAAGGAGATTTATAATTAAAAAATTTACATTATATTTGTTAAAGGGGACTGACTGCAAAGAACCTTTGGGATGAACGATAGCAGTGCTGACTTACTTGTCTTTTTAAAGTGCTTGAGTGTGACTTGGTCAATGGGGAAGAAGCTAACAGTAGCATTGTACTCAGGACACATGTTGGCAATGGTGGTGCGGTCTGGGGCAGACAGTTGTGTCATGGCAGGGCCGAAGAACTCCACAAATCGCCCGGCAATCCCAGCTTGACGCAAGTGCTGGAAAATAATTAGCAATGAGCAGGGATCAAGTACTGTGCATGAGACGATGTGTGGGAAGATTGCGTGCGGTGGTATTTCAGAGTAATTTGTTTACATTTTTCACTTTCATACTAAACATTTTCAGGAGAACTCAGGATAAATGATCTTAGTTACTACTCTCTATGACAGTGGTTCTTAACCTGGGTTAAGAACCAGGGGTTCGGCGAGTCAGTCTTAGGGGTTCGGCGGAGG
This sequence comes from Percopsis omiscomaycus, assembly GCA_027575585.1. NCBI lineage: Eukaryota > Metazoa > Chordata > Actinopteri > Percopsiformes > Percopsidae > Percopsis > Percopsis omiscomaycus. The sequence continues at coordinate 11,597 of JAODLI010056208.1, read as the reverse complement.
ACAAGACACACCCGACTCACATGATTCGTGATGGCACGCCCCCCTTCGGTGGGTTCGGTGAATGCGCATATGAAACTGGTGGGGTTCAGTACATCCAACAAGGTTAAGAACCACTGCTCTATGACTATTATTTTGGACCTGGCCTGTGATGCCAGGTTCAGTCCCCATCAGTTGACGTGTCCATCCATGTCGAGGTGTTCTGTAGCAAGTAACAGAACCCATCCTTCTCCAGAAAACACTGGTCTTGTCAGACCCTACACCCCCCACTGCTCTGGGTAAACAGTAACCGTCATCAAGTGTCTTGAAATGGGATGAGGAGAGAAACAATATCCATATAACACAGTGACTCGGAGCATGTTATCAGGCTAGTATTTTGACAAACCTCGCCCCATCAGAGAAATACACTTGAGTTCACTCTGTTTCAGAGGGAACAGGCAAATAAGCAACGCGATCGCACTGTGTGATACTCAAGTATGATAACAAAAAGAATGCTGTTACCTTGGTGATGCCCAAGACAATGTCTATGGAAGTGCTCAGTGGGTTGATGGAGCCTACCAGCTTACAGCCCACCACCTGGGGAAGAGTCAGAGACACTGGCTGGCCCAGCATAACGGCCTCGGACTCAATTCCCCCAACACCTAGTGGGGGAGTGCATTAAAGTTAACATTAAAAAAAGGATACTTTTCGATTTGATAGATATGCGATCTACTATAAGAAATCAAACGTATTTGCGGTCTAATCACACTGATTGGGAGAAAAAAATAAAAAATAAAAAAATAAAAAAGGTATATACAGTATAAATCCTTGATGTGCTTTACCCCAGCCCAGGATGCCGAGACCATTGATCATAGTGGTGTGGGAGTCAGTTCCTACTACACTGTCTGGGTAGATGAAGCCGTCGTTGACCTGGATCACTTTGGACAGGTACTCCAGATTCACCTGGTGGACAGCACCCACGTCTGGAGGAACCACATTCACGTTCTTGAATGCTTTGGAACACCACTGTGGCGGGGAGTGGGCGTAGAAATACAGTTGGTCAACCGCGATCTTGTGGCTTACCGCGATCTTGTGGTTTACCGTAGATAAACTTCAACTTTACCGTAGATGCTTTCACGGAACAGCAGTTTGAAAAAGTTACTCCTACTCAATTCTACACATGGAAAGCAAATTGAGGGATGCGAAACAAAACAATAGTCCAAATATACTGTACTATACCTTAAAGAACTGCAGTCTCTCCTTGTTTCTGGTCAGCTCAATCTCCTGGTTTTTCAGGACAGTGTCAGGTCTGCAAACAAGCAAAGCTTGTTAGCTGACCTCCATTTTCCCTTCATGCCTATAGAGAGACTACATTTTTACATTTACAGCATTTAATGCTTTTATCCAAAGCAACTTACAATCAGTACATTTGTCAACAGTTAAACCGGTTAAATACCAGTTATTGTAAGTAAACAACATTCTACAAGAATAATGACAGCATCATGTCATAATGGTTACTTATCTTATGCATTTTTCAGAATAAATTACTCAATATATTCTTAATAAAATATAATTTAATCCCCAAAAATAATTTATTGCTAGCAGCCTAAATACCGGCGAAGTGCTTAATATTCTAAGAGCTGATCTAACAGAGCAGGAATGAGAAGAGAGCAGAAATGAAGGAAAGGAGGATAGACCGAAGATAAAGGATTGTTATAGAGGACTTCAGTTAGTGGGAGTGCTATGAGGTAGAGACGTCGGTGCCTGAGGTACCTAGGTGGATTCTGAAGAGGTGGCTTTTACTTTACTGCAGACTACAACTGCATTGGTTAGTGGTGCGGCCCCTCCCAACTTACTCAGACACAGGCTTCAGGTGGAAAGGACAGAGTAGGGGTGTGTTTTCTATCTGTTGGACTGAGGTGTGAGGTCGCCCTGGGGAGGCCGGGGTCTCGCTGCAGCCTGCCTTATTACAGGAGCCCCGCAGGCCCCCGCACTGAGAGCCTCCTCTAGAATGAGGTCTGGGAGGTGTGGAACGCAAAGGACCCTGGGACGGGTTCTGGACATCCCCCCCGCCCGGGTTAGGAGCGTTCTGTATGGCACTGTGAACAAGAGGTGACCAAAAACCGATAATAATGAATGCTTCAAGCACAGCGGTTTGAACAATGATTCAAATATATTTAATATCACCGCTATTTAAAAAATAAAGATTAAATATATAAGATAAGACTTATATGGATCATATAAATGGCATTAAAAGTTAATTTGAGATAGGCTAGGAACTATAACTGAGATTGTTTTCTGTATAGTAACTACTGAAGGGGTTTATGCAAATGAAGCAGGGTGGCTCGGGTGAGAAGAAAATAAAACATGGCTTGTTTGACCTCCACATTAAAGATACTATATGTGTCAGCTGATTACCATATATACGTTATGCCAAAGTGTCCTTGAGCAAAACACAGGACTGCGTGTCGTTCTAGGCCAGTGTCTCTGAATAGAAACTCACCATTTGCTGAAGTCAATCTGTAGCGAGTGGTCCACTATCAGGTCAGTGGGGCAAATAGGATTAACAACACCTGGGTCCACGCCATGCTTGGCCACTGCGTCCCTCATGGCTGCAAAGTCCACCATGGCAGGTATACCTCTGTAGGAGTGAAGGAGACTGGATTAGGACTATTTGATCAATAAATATCAATATTACAATCACAATCAATCAGGTCACTTAGCAGACGCTTTTATCCAAAGCGACTTACAACCACATGGTGCTATTACATGGAGCAAGTAGGGGTTAGGCATCTTGCTCAAGGATGCTTACAGGTAGGCCACCTCTGGGGCTCGAACCCACGACCTGGCTGGGAGTCCAACACCCAGACCACTAGACTATCCTGCCCCCTATAATATTGTATACAAATTTGATAGATCGAGGTTTTAGGCATACAAGTAATAAATACATCACTATAAAACAAAAAGGAAATGCCCAGGGTTGTATATTTCTGCATAAGCAATTAAATGTAACTTAGACGTTTACCATATACTGATTCGTTGTTCCATTGGCTATAGTAGTTCCAATGCATTCAGTTGATGTGACATAACCTCTACATGTCTTGTACCGCAATATTACTCCATGCTACTCACACAAGATTATTTTTTACAGGGTCTATATAGACTCCATATGATCAGTCCTGAAAACTCACGTGAAGTCCTGAAGAAGTACGCGGGCGGGGGGGAACGGCACCTCCGCAACATTCTGTTGCTGTTTCCAATCTAGGATGTTCTCGATATCATCCTCTTTAACGTGAAAGCCATCGCACTTACGAATGGCTGCCTCCAATAAGACACGGATGGACAGAGGCAACTTTTCTAAACAAAAGGGAAACAAGAAAATGTGCAGCAATCATTTATTCAAATGTCAATAAAGTTTTGAGTAAGAAGATGAATTACATTCCATGTAAATTTCACCATACTGCGACTCAATTAAATGGTCTGAGACAAAGAAATCTACCACATGCAACTGAACTGGAAAAGGGAACAGTCTGGACTCACCATATCTGGGATCATTGAGTTTGTGTGGGTTGAAGAACTTTAGACTGCCATCTTTCAGCGAGTCAATCAGGTGGCTGTATGGGTGCTCTTTAGGGAAGCAAACAACCAGTTTTATAGTATCACTTTGTGTTGTAAGGCTAGGAAGTTTACTATGAACAGCAACATGGCTGATTGTTAGTTGAAGGGGTGGACCAACTACTCCTAAATGTAACAATAAGAGTAGGCAACATATGCATATATAATTGCCTATTTCCAGACCGAATTGTTCCCAATCGCATGTGCAAATAGGATGCAACCAGGTAAACCTTTTTGGAAAGGTCACTGAAACTGACATTTTAAAATGTTGTTATAAATGTTGTTGTAAACTATAGCATAACAACATTAAAAGATCATTTGCATTTTATTATTTTATGGTGGAAGAAACTGTGTAATACCCAGGTGAGTGCTCTCCATAGGACATTTATACCTTCATTTTCTCCTACATTTCTGAAAGCCACGACTTATATTCAGTCAAAGCGGCCCTGTTAAAACAACCTAAAAATGTAATTCTTCTCTGTCGAAGAAAATGGGGTCTATCAACCGTTTCCTGTATGCTACTTCTTGTAGCCAGTTGTAAAGCCCCACACCAGGAACACAAGTTAAAATATTTAGAACCAGTGTTTGCAATCACCATTTTATCATCATAACGTAGTAGCTTATCAAAAAATATAGAATAAGGATGATCATATACTACAATTAAAGTATGTGTGACATGCCACTATAAAATAATTGCAATGGAAATGCAGAAAATTGGCAGCATAACCAAGCCATGACAACATGCATGAACAAACCTGTATGTACCATGGTTGTATAATAAGAACGATGTGTACTGTGTGACAAGTATAAACAAGTAACAAGTATAATTGTTTTCCAGCCTCGTTTGTCAAAACTAAAAACATAACTTTCCATTATGCGCCATGCTAACGTTAGCCCTCTGACCCAGCTAGCATGTTGGTTATGCAAAACATGAAAACCATATTGCAAAACAGCAACTAATTTTGTCTTTTACCGTTCACCTGAGGAGTAGCTACTAACTAATGCTTGTAAAATTTAATGTTACAGCCTTATCGTAAATTGGCATCCTTGATTTGTTTACTCGGAAAACCATAATGGATAACCTACGCTGCAGCACTTTCCACGTATGTTTCCGAAAGTTTAGCGAACAGAATTGTGTCCTTTGCTACGAAAATACCAAGCTAACTGGAGCTATGTTCAACCTCAAATTTCTAGCAGTTTCTTATCGTAAAGCCCATACTAGCAAAATAGCTGTCTATCTATATGACAGCCAAATGTCTTCAGTAGATAAGCCCCAAAGAAGTCCAAGGTAACCTATCACAAAATATTTGCTAAAATGACCAGTGACATGTCAAATGTGTGAGTTTTAGTTAAATCGAGGCTTGCTAACATTGACTAATTCAATGGCATTAGCTAAGTTCGTGAGGCAGCTAGTATGCTAAACCCAAGTTCGCTTTGTTATGCCATTTCTATGTGATTGTGAAATGCCAGTTAATCTAGTCAAACGTCAACTTGATACAGCTCATTGATACAAATCCGCGGTAAAGATTATGATCAAACAACGATTTGCTAAATAACGTTAGCAAACATCTCTTTACCTTTTGCTGATGAAGTGAGCGCCATGATGACTTCTGAAATGAACACGACCCGTCCTCAGGAAGATAACACCTCTTTGGATACCGACCAATCAAACGTAGAGCTTCACAACTCATAACACTTATCATAACATAACACTTATCATAACACTAAAACAAAACAGGCACAGGGACCATATTAGTTTGTCTTCATGAAAATATAAAACTGTATCACATATTTTTGTTCACTAAGGTGTGTTCAAACCCGGCATAAAAGATGTACATGATAAATAGAAATAGATAAGCAGATGGTGGGGTTCTATTAGAGCTATAACGGGTCTCTATTTATAAGTCTATGGTCTTTTTTATAGATCCTTAACCACAACACAAATGTAGAATGACATACATTCAAAAAAGACAACATGAGAACAAGAAGAAACAACGACTATCAGTAGGGCATTATTTCATAAATTAAAGAAAAAAAATGTAAGGAATTTTTACTGCTTTTACATTCCTAACACCATGGATAGATTGGAAATCGTGTTTTAGTCCCAGTGTAAATGGTATAATACACACGTTTAAAATATATTCCCATCAATGAAAAGACGAATATTTTTCCAATTTAAAAGTAAAACCAGTAAGGATTTTAAAAACATACTACGTCAGTCCAAAAGAATAAAAATGTACAAGTCCATTATTTTAAACAATATTTATTTTTATTTGTGACAGTATTTCTTATCTGTCTATAATACTACATTTTAAGGTTGTGTAAATTATATGATTACCTTCTACTCCTAATAAACTTGTCTATGGTCTCACTCATACACTACTCGTATAAAAAATAGACACTTAGAAAATCATGGCGGCTCCAAATTCCCGGTTCCTAATGGCGAGTTCCCAGTGGCGCTGTAATGCAAGAGAACCAAGGTTTATAAGGCTGCGCCATCTTGAAAGTTGGTTCTGCTTGCTCATGCTCACAAGGTTGAAGGCCGGAGGATTATCAACTGTCAACATAGCCTATTGATTCTTTGAAATAATCGATCTAGGCCTAAAGAACCATGGGCATATTACGAGGCAAGATGTGAGCCAAGTGTGGAACTTGACAACAAACAGTGTAGCAGTAAAATCAAGAGTAAAACCGATTACAATCGTTTTGAATGATGGGTGCGTGTTGCGAGCTTTATTTAAAGTCTATGGTTGCAAGTCAGGGTGCTTACGGGTGCAATACCATCAGTCGCCACAAAACACGGCTGCTTCAAGCCTAGAGTCAGAGTCTGCCCCTTCTTATAATAGGCTATACATCCATGGCCTGCCCCCATGATCTCATACTCATAGACATTAGGATTATTCTTTAAAGTGGAATGAATAAATCGTGTCGACTCCGTGTCAATGAGTGACTGTTTTTGCAGTCAAGTGGCGTCCCCTAGTGGCAGTTTTATAGAATGGAGGCCTTATGGCACTTCCGCGTTGGCTTCACTTTAAAGGCTCCGTCCACTATATTATAGTCAATGGTACAACTACAGCCATGGAAAAAAATTAAGAGACCACTGCATATTCTTCTCGAAATAATAATATAAATATATTAAATAAAGTATATTAAATAATTTAATATACAAACCTAAAAACATTGGACCTTAGGTGTCCCACATTAGGCAGTGTCCCACTTTAGGGCAACTCACCCTACAGCTAGTGTATTTTCGGACACCTAATTATTAAACAAATATTGGGTACTGGAAAAAAATAAACACATAGCCTAGGTCATTTAGGTAACTAAGCCTTCATTTAAAAAAACAAAACAGAAATGCCAATATTTCTGGAGTATACATCTCAGATATAAAAACATACCTCTTTATTATAGATTATAAAAGTACAGTAGGCCTATATAACACCCCAGCAGTTTGTTGAAGGCACAAATAAAGCCCACTAGGGATATTTCCTGTGTTAAAACTTCTTCTACTTCAAGTGAACTTTGCTAGTGCAGCAATACGTCTCTTACTTTCACATCAAATGCATCACCTAATAACATGCAACATAATTTTATATATTTTGTGTCCAGAGAGTCAACCTAAAATATAATATTTAAACACTTATTGTACATTTCCTGTAAAATAAAAAATGGCATTTGGAAGAGACTTTGGTACATTACTTTCGCACACACAAAACACGTTAGGGGAGACAACCTGAAACTACATGACACTGTCTGGAAGGGATTTGGTTTCTTACTTTTATATCACAGCTATGTCATTTAGGTTAATACTTTATTATTTTCACATCGCTAGCTCTCATCGCCATTCTCTTTGACACATGGCTTTGTACGGTAGGCCTACTAGGCCCTGTCTGAAAGGGATCTTTGTTATTTTTCCAATCCCAAGAAAATAAAAGGGTGCTCATCACCAAAGACAGCAGTGGGGGTGGTATCAAATCTATTCTAGGCTACACTGTGGCAGTGCTTCTTTAAGATGTTTGTATGCAAATTTAAAATACTATTATTTTAAAAACATATCAAAAATAAGTTTGACAATGCAGAAATTTGGGCACACCAAATATAGATGGTACAAAATAGCAAATAATATATAAAAAATGAAATGTAAAATACACAGCCACACAAGAACAGCTACATAAATATAGTATACGCAGGACCCTGAATTCATTATTTTTTGATTCCTCTCGGCGCAGTCAAACTAAAATTAAGTTTGGGGTCATAGACCTATACATTAATACTATAGAAATAAGAAATGCAAATGAAATTATTATAAAAAATATCTATTGTTTGTTTTCCATAATCCAAGAGAGATACAATGAAACAAAAATCCCTTTCCACATTTGGACTGTGTGTTCAAATATTCAAGTGGACGTTTCCTTTTACTTGCAACGTTAAATTATATTTTCCCTGGCCCTTATAGAGACTGGAAATATAATATAGTCAAAAGATTTTTAAGAAAAACAAAAGCTTAATAATAGGGAATAATTAAATAAACTTGAGACTACTTGTTAGGTTCATAAATACTTTACTAAATAAGAAGGAATGAGACCACACAAAACTGGCTGATTAACGCTTCTGCAGAAGGGAGAGAGAGTGTAGCGACCTGCTGTCGGTTTAGTCTCTTGTCTCTGATTTCTCCCTTCTCGAGGCTTTTTAATTGGTAATTCACTCATGATAACAAGAGTCAGTCCAACCAGTCCAAAACTGATTTCTTTACAAAACAACACATGCACACAGTTGATAATACACTCATCTCTTTAGATGATACACTCATCTCTTAGGTATGTTCCCCTCTCCCCCAGTAGTTTTGCTGATAAGCCTGTTTTTGCAAGGTTGTGGTTTAATGTGTCTATGCAGCTTTTTTGTGCACACACTAGACCATACTGTTCCTTAATACATTCTTGACAATGTTACAATCACACAAGCTTTCAATCATACCCCCATAAACATAAATGCAAATAATAATACTAATAAACCTTACACTACTACAAATAAATAAACATGTAGGAGCCAAAATGCAGTTTACAGATAAATAATAAAATTTATTTGCTAACAGTAATGTATAGAGTTAATTGTATGATTAGCTAAGATGTATGTGGTTAATGTAGAGTGTATTTATTTACATTGGTAATATTTGGGGAATTAAGGACTGTTTTTCTTTAACCGCATGTACCTTTAATTGTTTGGGAATACTCTCACGAGAGCTCGTGAAGTGACAGTTAGTGGACAGTCAGGTTAGCAGAGTGGAGCCACATAGTTTTTTGACCTCTCTCAATATCTCTCTATTTCTCGGTATTTATCCTGTGGAAATGTTTTGTTGCTAACTGAGTAAAAGGATAAATGTATTACGAGTGGTCCAGTGGATTTATTGATGTCGAAGAGGACGAAGGGAGTGTAACTGTAACGGAGCGTCAAGCTAGGGCTTCATTCAATGGAACCTACAAAAGATTTAAGTCACTTTAGTTCAAAAGTCTGCTAAAGTCAGCTAACTTATCTAGCAGCAGCATTCTGTAAAAAGAAAGTGTCAGTGGAGCAGTTGAGGTAAAATAAGCAGACCCTTTGAAGGGATCTTGATGAAGCAACAGCTGGGTAGAGTAGTAATCAGGAAGTTTGTGCATTTGGAAGACCTGGACAGCAACAGCTCTATGACTTCCAAGGTAAGTTAGGAGGAGAAAAACAGCGAAGTGTTTTCCCTTTGTATAGGCTGTAACAATAAGAAATAAAACATTAAGCTGTGGACACATGTACATACATTTTGGAATTCCCCACAATATTCTACATCACACAATTATAGAAGCTGTGCTTTAGACCTTCACTCTGTTGTGCTGCCAAGCTTGCTTGTACAGCGCTGCTGTGAACATATATGGAACCCTGCACCTCTGCAACATTTTCAATCTGTTTGTATCCACTAGTGGAACGCAATTCTGCCTACACTGGCAGTATATAATGCTGGTCTGAGCCCCGCGGCACTCTGGAGAGCAAAAATAATGGTCGTGGCGGAGCTGAAGGCTAGGATCTACCTTTTGTGGGCTTTCAAGTGATGAAAACATTTAGCGTTATAGACGCTAAATGTAGATAATGACACTTTCTGAGAAAGGTATCTTTTAATTAAGAGAACAGCTTTTCACACCAAGAATAGATCTTAGATCCAGTCTAATTGAAATCATAAAATGTACAGTACAACCTCCTGATTTACAAAATGTCTCTTTTATCTCCTTTATCTTCCTACAGTACATTTGTGTGAAGACAATGTAAGTTGGGTTTGACAAAAAGCTCAATATGACAAACACACATACTGTCAGATACACACATGCAGCGTCAAATGAAATGGCAACATAATATATACAGCACAGAAATAAGGATAGCATACCTTTAGATGTTGTCAATGCAACAGACATACAGAAGAGACACGAGAGACGCAAGAGTAAAGATGGGCACCACAAAATGGTGGTGTCTCGTGGTGGATTGGGGTGCGGCGGCATCTGTTGTGATAAACAGAATCCTTAACCATAGTTTCAGATTTACCTTGCCAAACATACATTTTGTTATCCTCACCTGAATTCATTGTCTTCCCTTTGAGATCCACTCCTTGTGATGTGCAGGAGGCTGTGAAGTAAGACCATTTCAAATGCTCCATAGGACATTACCTCAGAAGACTGTGGCTTATACCAGAAGACATTAAGTACGTGCTGGCACACAGCTTGAATTGTACATACACACACACTTCTATATGTACACATGTTTAGCTCCTCCATAACTTGGAGAAGTTTAGCAAAAAGAGTAGGCGGAAAATAAGCACCACCACCTCCATTCGTTTCTAGTAGTTCCGGGAGGTGTCAGCCACAAACTCATACACTTTGCAGTGTGCGTATATACGCCACATCCTCACACTTAAGGATGCGGGGGCTTAGTGAATTCGACATTCATGTCTGGCTTGGTGGATTGCGGCCTATAAAAGACTGTAACGGGAGCGTGCACAGATTCAAGCAAGGCCATGCTGTATGTTTTATTATTTAGTCTATACTGTCCCAGTGGGAGAAATGTATCCTCTGCTTTTCATCTTAAGGAGTTGTGGGGAGCGACTCCAGTTTTAATGCCAGTGCCTTGGTCAAGGGCATCGACATGAGTATTAACCTAACATGCATTTCTTTTGGTGTGGGGGAAAACCCATGTGTACGCTGGGACAACACATACTCCTACCTCCGTGCCACTGTGTGACCCTTAACGGTCCAAGACTCTAAACAGTGGTGAGGGAACTGGATAGAAGGTAACTTTATATACACTATATAGCCTAGACTGAGATCCAATCTCACTTTACTCCACTTTAACTCCCGTTCACTTTACTATACTCATCAGAGTGCAGACAGAAAGAACAGAAAAGATACTCACCATTACATCTAACTCTGGGCAGTTCTTCCTACAGAGAGATAAATACAATTTGTCATGTCTGCGACCCTGAAACCCAAAATAAGACCATCCCCGAGTAGAGAGGAGAGCGACAACCACAAATGTATTGCAACATGGTTATCAACCACACGGGCAATTCCACAAATGTACCTTCTGCCACCCAGATCTCAGATCACCTACATGTAATAATAAGCAGGACATCTGCGCATGCGAATTTCGTGCTTTGCACTGGAGCCTGGAGAGCAACTTCATTAAGCCGCTTCAGGAAAAGGCACAAGCATTGAACTCATTTTACAGATTATGCAAATCAAAGCAACAGCAAGACTGAATTGTTTCAATAGAATTGAGTTTTCATATGTGTTGTCGTAGTGAAGCCTTAAGGCCGTGGCATGCTCCCACGTATGTACCGTTTGCATACGCGGCCACTTGGCATACTCGGTTTTCATGTTGGCTGTAACAACAGGAGTGCCCCGCCCTCTCTAGCTCGCCGGTGTTCCGACAATTTATGCTACCTATCAAGATGTGCTACTTAGCGGTTCTGCGCATGCGCACGACCCCCAAGC
>JAODLI010056197.1:0-15788 GCA_027575585.1 Percopsis omiscomaycus | reverse complement strand
CGTGGGTGTGCGGCGGCAACATTTCAATCCCGTTACAAAAGGAGGACCAGGGAGCACTGTATTGGCGCGTGGCGAGAAAAGGCAATTAAAGCTTTCTGCAGCGAGAGTTGGCGAAAACAACAAGTGAGTTATTAGGCGACAGTGACTTTCTAAAAAAGGGACACAATGCAGCGACAGCAGGAAGGGGTGAGCTGGAGGCGAGGTTAATCCCTTTTAATTGCTCTGAGTAATCAGAGTGCGCAATGGGGGAAATAATGATCAGAGAGACAGAATGACGTCCTCGTCTGATGCTAGCCTAACTGGCTAAATTGAGTCTGTCACATCATTGTCAGTAAAGTGATTCAACAATGGATATCAAACGTCACATATCAATTCATTTTTAATGGGTAGAGTGGGCACAAGGCGACAGCGCGGAGCCGTCATTGTACAATGTAACGCTAGCGTGCTTGATGCGAGCGGAGGCAGGCTTTTGGCGACATTTTGATATCATGTCAAACGCGAGGCGACGCCTGTCGTAGGCACTTGTGACGAGTCCGTTTGGTGAGTAAGATTCCTTGGGGGCGCAAGGGCACATTTTGCAGTCGCACCTTGCTAGCAATTAGCTGCTAGCATGGCAACTTATGGCCTCGGGCCTGGCGAGACGGCCAAGACGGGGGAGAGATAGATATGCCTGCCATGGCGTGAGCCGTTTTGACAGATGTCATGTCAAATTGATGAATCACGTCAAATATTAGCACGTCCGCAAATGGTTCAAGAGTGCCAGAGCTTTTCCATTTAATGGTTCAGCCACGGGTGGTAAGAGGGAATAAGAGTACGTTTTTGGTGTGCTAGTGCACGTGTATAAGTGTGGGTCTGCATACGGGCAGGCTTGCCTGTATGTGTGTGCTACATCTATGTGCTGGAGCACAAATCTGTGTGTGTGTGTGAGCAAGACAGGCAGAAACTCTGCATAAAAAGGATTAGCTTCCTATTATGGAGGAGCTGTCTGATGCCTATAAGACGAAAACACATTTTCCCCTCCCGTTTCCCTTTAACCGACGCCGTCTAATCTCCACCCCGATCCGCCTCAGCAAGACTTAGGGGCTGTTACTGATTCCTCTAATGCTCAGAGATGAACTCTATCCTCTGACATTTAGTTAGTTAGCAAGCAAAAACATGAAAGCGCACAGCGGACGGGGCTATGAAATACCAGCAATAGGGCGGCAAGGAAGATGTTGTTTGTGACATGGTGGGGGATGATGGGAGGTGTTAATCATAGCCTATAGTCAGTCACACAGGGGGGTTCTTAGCCTGCAGAACATGCAGCAGAGTGTTGCTCGGGAGGGTTTAAAATCTCAACACCTAAAGCCACAGGGTGGGGTCTTAAGGTGCCAGCTCATATTTGCAGCTCTAGGGAGACACTGGGTTAATTTTCTAAATCCCTATGGATGTGATGTGATTTAGTAAGAGAGTGCTAGCAGCCAATTCAATTAGCACCACACTTATCATTGGAAGACAGTTAGACTTTGTGTCATTCCAAAATGAGGCAGCCACTAATTGAAAAAACATGTTGTTTTTTTTGTTATAAAATTGTTTTCTTGGAAATAGTCACTGTAGTGAAATATGCCATATGGACAATAATTAAACCTATTCATTAGCTAGCTATTTTAGCAATTTTAACAAATGTTTTTCATAAACATAATATTTTAGGTGCCATACTTTGAAATATTAGGTAAGATAAGCAATAAAGATAAGCAATAAAGATCCATGTTACAAATTACACTTTTCAATAAAGAGTCTTATTATAAATACTCCATGTAGACTGCATTTGATAGCATTGCATATGTGCATTTTCACAGCTAAAAATGCACATATGAATGTTGCCAAATACCTTCTGAATTTTTCTAAAGCAGAACGTTCATATCTGTGTTCTATGCTATAGCCTAACACTTAACTTGATTTATTAAACTTTATCATAGTGTACTGAACTGGATGAAATAATGTTGCCAAGTCTATGAGCCTTAGAGAGATCAGTATCTAAGGTAATGAATAAAGGAATTAAAAATGGTATCATTACAATCTAAGTATGGACAACAGACTAGGATAGTTCCCATGGTGCATCAGTGGCAATGATGCATAGGTATGTCTTAATAAAATATAAGGACTATGGGATCTAAAAATTATATATGAAGATTAGATTAAGTAGATGTGAAGTTTCGTAGTCTGTTAGGCTTTTTTTCCCTATTCTCTGTTATCGGTGCATAAATCACTGAGGTAGATGTCTGGAAGATAATAAACGGAAAAGACGAGATTAACTGGCGGTGGCTCTTGTGCGCTGTGGTTAATGATCGTGTCCGGAGTTCTATCATAAACATGGCCTCTTGGGTTCTAATGAGCCAACACCCCTCTTCCACACTTTACTCGAAAGCAAAGGTTTGCTCATGTTTATTTATGATATGCCAATATGGGCCACTTCAAAGGATTGTCCGGTTGGCAAGTTCAAGAGAGATGCTCTCTACCTCTCCCTATAGGAACACCTCTCTCTCTCTCTCTCTCTCTCTCTCTCTCTCTCTCTCTCTCTGAGTTACAGCAGCTCTTGGTTGGCTCAGTTTTTTGCATCTGTCCCGCTGCCAGGACTCCGGATTTATTTACCGTAAAGCTCTCCCAGATAAACAAAGCACACGCACACATTTACCCCTGTACACACCACAAAACAAACCTACACTGCAACACAGATGCGTATGCACAGATGTATGCGTGTGTGTGTGTGCGTATACGTGCACATGGCAGCAGTTTTTGGCTCATGATCAAAGCGAAGCAAAGCCTGTTTGTTTGCTTACTGTCAATCTATCTTTCTGTCAATTGTTCTCGGTCGCCTCACCTTTATTTCCCTCCATGCTTTCTTTTTTGTTTGTTTGTTTGCTTTCCTCAGATGCTGTCCCTCCAAACTGCCGCCCCGGCCCGCCACGCCTTCCCGTAAGAAGGCTGTGACTGGGTCCAGAGGAGGTGGTTTGAGTGGGGCGGGCTGGGCTGGCTGGGCGGGTTAGGTGTTGTAGGACGAGGTGCAGAGGTTGCCCCGCTTGACGGCTAATCAATATTTTTGGACTTTCTCCTCGTGGCTGGAGCCCCAATCAGTCTGACACGTGAGCCTCCCTCAGAGGGTGTGAGCATTGAGAACCCCCCCCCCCCCAGACAACACCACCTTCGCCCACCCCGCCTTAAGCCTAGCAGATTAGCCGGCCACCGGAGGACTTTCCACCTTTATGCTGAGCTATCACTTCCCACTTCCTATCCTCTCCCTGTGCCTCCCCCTCTTTTACAGTAATATGCACGGGCGGAGACTCTAGTACTATAGGGCTAAAGAGTTTCCATATCAAAGATGGTGTTGTTTGGCAGAGTAGATGAGGTTGCTATAGCGATGCTGTGGCTTCCCTCGAACGGAGCATTGCATTTATTTCACCATGGCAGCACTGAGTGAGATAGATATACGGAGGCTGCAGAGATGATGGCCCGCAGGTAAGCATTCAGATGAAGTGCACACGTCCACACACCAATACGAACGTGCTCCTGCGCACATATTTCCAATCATCCAAGCGGTGCATTGATCTCCGTGGCAGCATGGCCCAACGCCAAATGAAAACAAAGGCAACACGCACAGTGTTGACACACTCCATCAGTCACGGATCGCCCTCGGCCAGAATGATAACCTGCTGTATGTAAATCCATTGACCAATAAGGCAGGTTAGCATCATTACGAGACACTGTTGCTATTGTCGTAGACAGGAAATTGCCTAGGAAGTGGCGCTGGCAAACGGCTAGCATCCCATTATGTGCGATAAAGAAGAAAGCAGTTAGAGGGTGATTTGGTGGAGGTGAGGTTAGAAGTTAGTCTTGAGGCGCTGAGAATGGCGGCCTGCTTGTCTGTGCATTTTGTATGGTCTTCATTTGTTGGAGCAAATAAAAGTCTGAGATATTCCTTGTCTGAGATAACCAAAAACAGGTATATGTATTATACTAACCCCGATACTTTCCAAAGCAATTCTTTCAATTCAATGAAATTTCTATAAAAATTCAAAGCTATAAACTTGCTAGCAAGCTATAAATTAAATATCAAATTTATAGTACAACCTTGATTATGCACAATTTTAAATTATTAGTTTCTAAAATGTCATATCCCCTCATTATAAAATCTAGTAGATACACAATATCTAAAATGCATTCCTATTAGCCAGATTTTCCACTAATAAAATGTATTTACTGAAAAATCTTTAATATTCCTCTGTAAGAAGTAGCGTTGAGACCGACTGTGGGCCGCTAATAGGCTGATATCAGATCTGTGGATCAGTGGGATAGCTATTCTCTCGCAGTCCATTTTACATGGATCAAAGGCTGTCCTGGGAGCAGCCCAGATCCTCTATGCAACTCGGCAGGAACACGCCGCCTCTTGTGTAAAACACATCGATTCCTGCATCTGCCAGGAAGCACAACACTGGCCTGGAGTTCACCGACCCGTCAATACAATTTATGGTATGTACAATATGTACCCACATTTTGCGACATGGTTGTACCATGCACACACTGTATGTATGGGAAAGCATTTAAAAATGTGCTCACACATGCAGTACAGCACTTATTACCTATATTGGAATACATGGAAATATATAAAAGGCTACATAAATAAAACACTGCATAAAAAATATATATGCTGTGTATATTTCTTTACAGTGCTATAATACAGTGTTCAGATTCTGCTCACAGAAAACATTTACACTCTTCCTCAAGAGAACTCCCCCAGAGAGACTAACGAGGCCGATTGAGCTCTGCAGCCCATCTCAGATACGTAGATGCTCAATAGAAAAAGGCAGACTCTGGCAGGCCCTGGGTGCTGTCAGCTGCAGCCACCTGGCAGACTGTGTCTCACAACTGGAGTTCTCTAAAGTAAAGTATATACGGTACAATATATTGAACAATTGTCTCCCTAGCCTCAATTGATAAGCAAGTCTTATTATGAAAGCTTACCTAACACATCATATTACGTTTACTCATATGCTTATATACATGTGTGGTTTCAAGTGTATTAAAAGGTATGTAAGAAGTCTATACAGTATATGTAGTACAACAACCTCTACCAATAAACACAATCTACATTTTGCCCCTAAATGTACACTGGTTTATTGTAAAAAAAAAAACTGTTCACGTAAAGCAATAGGCCTTCATGTGTGTGAATCATTTATGCATTAGCTGGAATTGGATAGCCTCCACAGTGCTAGGAGATTCAGAGACAAGTAGTGTGAAAATGAAACAGGTATTAGATTTCTTTTATTACTGAGCTCCTGGACTGCTCAGCACGAAATGGTCAAACACAAGTGGATTAAAGTAACTCTAAATTCTAAACAGAAAGATATCGATAATGATATTACTTCAGTTTGGGGAAGTTAACTTCAGGAGAGGTTTTAACACTGTCCACTATAGAATATATAACTGCATTTGATTTTATGGCCAATTTGGCTTCCATGACCACAGGTGTTAACATCACTATTCTTTGATGTTCATGGCCAAAACTTCAAACCATAAACTTAGTCTATATAATATTATAACATACAGTATATTAGTATTCTGTGTTGGTATACTTTAAGATGGGCCAGGAATGGAGTTAGGGAACCCACTCACTATCTTGATCAGATTCATTTTAGTACATCTAGATCAATGAATCTTGGTCAATGAATTTATGCATATGCTCTTTACGTGCAAATTGCAAAAACATTTTTGTTCAACAAAAATAGAACAAAAATTGAGCAAAATCAAAACAAATAACTTAAGTTTAGAGTTCTGGTGAGCTCCACTGTTGAGAGCCCAGAGATTATAATGGAAACAAACTCACCCAAAACATGTCCTTTTGAAGTCTGTAAGACGTGGTTCTATTTTCTAGTTTGTTTAGATTTTTGTCACAAATGATTGCCACAGTAGGGAGAGATGGGGAAATGAGGTCCAGGTCTAAATTAGCTTCAATTATCTTTTAGGGTAGCAGAATAGAATACAGTCCGAGGCTGTGCCATTTTAGTTAGATGCAATTTTCTAATTTTGTGTGGCTGCAGTTGTCATTGATGAATACAAAAAATAAACAACCTTCATTGCTTTATAGTGAATAAAAAACTCCTACACTGTAATGTCAGAGGTCGGATTTTCATTGACGCATTTCAGAGAGGCTTGCCAAAAAGCTAAATATTTCCCCTCAAATATTCGTTAATATCAATTATCCAATTGCATCTTGAGCATGATAGTTAACCAATACAGAAGGTCAAACATAATTTCTAAGGATTCATCCAAAACATGTATCCATGTTGAACAATATTTGTTGCCAGTATATTGGAAATAAAAGTGATGTCATCTTCAATTAACGTTACTACAATAACATCCCAAAATGAGTCACAATTTCTGCCAGTATTCATTCAGAAAATCAAATTTTTGTCATTATTTCAACATCTAATTTTGATGTTTTAACTAGGGCCGAGGAAGGTATGGATTTTTCTTTTAGCGGTTAACCGCAGGTTAAATTTATTTAAAAACAAACAAACAATAAATTAAAAACGTGCCAGTCAAAATGTCATAATCATTTGACATTTGACAGCGAAACAGACTACTACACCGTAGTAGACTGTACAGTAGCAACTACTTCATTTTCTCGTCTTGTGGGCGTGTCGGCTATTTCTGTAGGACCATATCCCAGAGTGCTTTGAATTAACGATCTTTATAACTATAACTTTATAACTTCTTCGTGCAAAAAAATGTTTCACAAGCAAAATGTAGGTGTAATTAACAGATTCGCAGTGTCACGCAGCGGAGGTGAGTGCGAGCCAGAGAGAGAGATACAGGAGAGACGAAGACGGACAGCGTATGAGCTGTGAGGCCTACTACATGCAAACCTAGCAGTCATGTTGGTTACCACCGTCGGTGAAACTTAAATATTTAGTGTGGGGCTTTGGCTTGTCGCACATGCGCAGTTAACACAGCAGCTCAGCTTTTACTTTTTCACACAAATGCGGTACCGTATAGGTGAAATGTCAGGAAGGTATGAAATAATAGATACCACCCAAGCACAAATGTACCTTTCACCAGCAAAAAAAAAGATAAATTAAATATAAAAAAGAAATAAAAAATGTGGCGATGACGATAATGAGCTCAACGCCGCGGTAGGCATCACATGACCAAAGTATCGTCACAGCCCTAGTTTTAACCGCTAAATACTGTATAACATTGCATTTTAACCTCCAAGCAGCACTTGTTTAACAGTGTTTTATCCTCCAAGTACTTTATGTATGATGCTGAATGTTTAAACTGCTGGATGCACCATGTAGGCTATGTACATTAAAAATGAAACTGTTTGTCTTGAAGTCATGTAGAGAAGAGATTATGTGAGCCCCTAGTATATTGATGATTAGCTATGGGGAGAGAAGATACCTCGATGAGACCCCATGTAGAGCACTGATATTACTTTGGTAGCATGCTGCTCACATGCAAAAAGTACCAGTAAAGAATTCAAATGAAACAAGGCTTCACTCACAGAGTGCTGAAAATGGCAGTATGGGAATTGATGAATTAAATATAATTACATTTTAGTATCCCTTAATTTTGTTAGGGGACTCCTAGGATTGTTCTCATGTACCTTTGGGAGTCCCCAGACCACACTTTAGAAACACTTATCAAGCTCAAACTGTTGTGTTTTAACTGTGATTCTTCACATTTCTGAGAAGCAGGGCCAGTGTTGCAGAACTCAAAGGCCCAATCCGTGGATTGCAGTTTGATGCTAACATTGGAACCACAGTCACACCTCTCCTCAATGGCTTGATGGATTAAAGGGATTTCTTTCGGTCTGGAATTTATTACACAGGCTGACAGCATTGGCAACACATAGGTTTTACCTGACCATTAGTGGTGCAGTAAATTGCCGGTTATTTGTGTTTCTATGAGTCAAACTCTTACGGAATAGTTCATGTTAATATAATCTGGCCAGTGATCATTATAAGCCTTTATTTTTTGTATTAAAAAGATACCTTTTATTACAGTACTTGCAGTTGTTGACTCAATGTCTGGTCTTTAAGATGCCAATTTTGTATGTGTTTTATTTCATTTTACTTTTTTCGTTTATTTTTATTGTTGGTTTTTACCTTGTTTGTAAACCAAATTTCCCCTTTACAGAACAAGGCTGTTGGAACAGAACTGAAATAAAAGATGAAAGCCGACGATTACATATGACAAGCTGCTCCAACGACAGCTACATTTCAAAGCATGATGAGGCGACATATGCGAGCCCTCTGGTGAGAGTAAAATAACTGACATGAACCTAATGAGCAGTCATCCTGTTCCTACCAAAACAACAGGAAATCTATACAAAAAGGCCTTTTGCCGGGGCTCGCTGTGTCCATTCATGGCAAGGTCCCCACATGAACCCGGATTGGGCCTGTCGACCTTTAACGCTGGCACACCCACGTAAGTAAGTGAGCAATCTGGGCTTCAGATGTAGCGGTGACTTTCACAGCCTCCACAGGCTCGCCGATTAGTACAGAGCAGAAGTGATTAGTTAACGCTAAGCCATTATCATAATCACACAAATAGAATCCTGACCTTTTCTTGTAATGCTACTGAAGAAGATTGCAACGCTTGACTTAAGTCCTGTCCCGGGTGTAGCTAATAAAGAACAAAATGAGCCAAGCTACTTCGCATACACAGCATACAGCACACATGCACAAATGTTCACACCTCCATCACACACACATTACTTTTATCTTCACACAATCCAATCTTAATGACTTCATTAACTGAGAGGCCATTAGCAGCCTTTACTTTATGGCCAGTTGCACAACTCAGTTGGGAGTGCAGCAGATGTGTTCACTACCATCGCTGGGTACTTCTTCCCTGTCACCCAGCCTCACCTCCGTGAGCGTCGCCATCCACCCCCTCCTATCCTTGTCTCCCCCAAGGCCACTTAGCCTGAAGCACACGGGAGTGGACAAACGGCTAAGCAAACAGGGCCATTTTTTCTGCTCCATTAGGCAATGAGGAGCAAAGGTTTAGTGCAGGCTGTTCTGCTCATGCTGGTGGTCAAACGGCAGGGAGTGCAAACAGAGGAAACTGTGCTACAGCTTGGTGTTAGAGGGGATTTCACATCGCAAATTAACCCAATGCTATTTGAAGCACTGAAGGCTTCAGAGGAGAATCGCGCATGCCAAGGACATCAATGGGGTATGGCTGTGAAAATGAAAGATGATTCCAAGTTAAAGGGATGATAACTGCTGTCGCCGTTGTGATCTATTCCTGCTGACGTAGAATGCATCCATGGGAAGAAAATGTAGCTTTTGCGTTTTCAAATCCTCTCCTCAGCTGTTACTGATTCTTTATCAGCAAAGCAGAACTGTGAGAACGTTTAGGGAGACAATAATCTGAAAATGGCTTTTTATTTTGAAATTGATTGTTAAGAAAGACAATGGAAATTTGAATGGAGAAAATCCCCACTCTAGGGAAGATGGGATCACTGATCTGAACAGTGCTGACTGGTATGGGCACGGGGCAACAAGCTGAGTCAAACCAACCCAATACAAGAGATTATCTCTTGAACCGTGTACATTTCGTAACCAATTCAAACCAGGCCAAGCAGAAACAGCACCATGTCCATAGCAGATCATACGAAATTGGGAAGGCACTAACACTTAATTTAAATCATCACCCCAAATGATCCCTCCATTTCCACACGTCTGACCTGTTTAGCCCAACAGATTAAATGTACTATCGAAATGTTCTATCTGGAATCGCAGCATAGTCCACTGCTCTCCAACTGGAGTTCTACTGGGTCAAAGGAATGAGTCACAGAGTTATTTCTGACTATGGAGCTCAGGTGGTGAGGGTCTTTTGTCAAAGTTCACATTATGCCACAGTAGCTAATATAACCGGTGACATTATCATCAGACTTCCACCAGATGCCACACAGGAACAAAAGCTGATGTGAGTAGTTGCAAACATTCAACAGATGCTTTAGGATGCACTGAACCATAATCCACCGATTCAATGTTGGCACTTTATCCTGTGTACTGGCTTTTTTGATGATCTTATACTGTACTGTCGCATGGAAAATAGGTATTTTTGCTTTCCGCTTCAGGCTAATCTTTAGCTCTGCAGGCATCTCATCGTTCCTGCTGACAGGGGAGTGATACTCCCCATCATAGGAGGGAGTTGAAGCTCCAGCCCCAAACCTGTCATTAGCCTTCTACTCCGGGTGCACTGAGTTTCAGATGGCTGTACTGAGTGGAACTGGCCAGCGCTTTCTGCTGCCTACATGTTTTCCCTCTCTCCCGAGGGATGGGAGACCATTAATCAGGTAGTGGGAGAACCCGTATCGATGTGCAGCATAGCCTCCGAGTTCAGCTTTTATTACGCTTTAAACTGCAAGGTCAACTTAGCAGAAATTCGTGTCTAAGCTGTCAAGATCAGATACATGGAACAAATAGCCCACGTGCAGAATGCAGTGTAAAACATCGAGATAAGGGGCTACATGTTTACACATGTGTTCACATGATATATACCTCATGATATATACTACATTTAAGAGGTTTGCCGCTTGCATGACTTTTTTATTATTTTAGCTGACAACTGATCAAACGGCTCATTAACTATAGAAAAATACCATAAAAAAGTGTTATTTATTTATAAATAACTGACCGTCAGCAGTCAGATCAATAACCTCAGATGTTCATTCATGTATTTATTTAACACTAGTACCGTATATCCTTTTATCACAGGGTCATAATTTACTGAAAATGGACCACACCGCTAAAACCTAACCTATAAATGGACAGAAATATACAAAACATCCCCAGAATTAGGAGACAATGTGATAAAAACAGGACACTTCTAGCACGGCAGAGAGGCCATGTTGGGAAGTGGGAGTGCTTAGTAGTCGCTGGAATAGCTGAGCCTTCAACAGCGTCACTGGTACTCTGCTATGGGCTTTCAGGAAGTGACAAAGGTGGCGTGTTATCTCCACACACCTGCTGTAATCACATTATTTAGTAACCTTAAGTCCGCAGGCCAACACAGACCAACACAGTGTAGCGAACAAAACGGGGCCTCGCTGAGCCCAACAGCCGCCATCCTCCATTATGTTGGTCTCTCTCATTTGTCCTCTCCCCCCTTTCAAGCACCCACCCCCGTATCTTCCCCATATCCTCCCATCTCTCCGTTAGCCCCCCCAAGTGAGGAGTTTGTGTAATGGTGTTATTCACAGTTCAGTGGTCTGTTTGAAGGGGCTATCTTGATTGAGCGCCTCCCGGGCGCGCGGGGCCCGGCGACTGTGGGAGTGTGTATGAAGACGCGGGCGTGTCCACAGAGATGGATGGGCTCAGTAATATGCGGGGCCTTCGGTGAGGCTTTGAGCCCAGCGCAGGGCTTCATCCGAGATGACACACAGCGAGATGAATGAAGAAGGGATGGTGATGGACAGGCAGCGGACATTTTGGAGGCATTAGGCATGAAAAAAAGGGGGGGGGGGGGCAAGCCAAGCAATCAGAATCCCTCTTATTAGTCGGTTCAGTGTTTTGAAATGTTCTACCCTCCCCCCGCTCGTCTCACGCTCTAATGAATGCGGGTACACAGACATTAAAAACAAAAAACTGCTCCGGGAAGCAAAAATACTCGCCGCTAATTAGTTCAAATTAACCTCAGGTCCAATATGTAGCACAAGCACACACACACACATACACATACACATGTCCGCACCCATGTATCTGCGCACACCTGTGCCTACACACACCTGGATGCAACACACACACATACACACGTGTACGCACAAACAAACATACAGACGTCCACACTCATGTATGCACATTCACACATGCACACGCACAACCATGTATACCTATACGCACATGCATGCACAAATACGTGTACTAACATTAAAACACACACACACACACACACACACACACAAACACACAAGACCCCTCAGTCGCCGTTTTCCGACTGTGAAGCCGTTGTAATCTCGGCTGTAAGATCACAATCTCTTTCTTTGGCACACACACAGACACAGACCCCAGCACACACACACACTCATAAATTGCCTGAAGCTGAGGCAGCAAAGAAAAACTGAATCTTTGAAGACACCTAAAAAGAAAGGCTACAAAGACGTGTGTATGCGTGTGTGTGTGTGTGTGTTTGCGTGTGTGTGTGTGTATTTGTGTGTGCACAAGCCAAACACACAGCAATCACACAAATTCCACATGTGAGGAGAGACACAAACAAAGCACGGGAGCGTGCCCTACTTACAGAATGAATCAGATGGTATCAGAGGTGTTGCGCCATAGATCTCTGTAGCAGCCAATCATAGCGGGCATGGAGACACAGAATCTGACGGAGGGCGCGGACCACGGCTCGGTGCTTCAGACGGGGTGTGAGTAACAGGGGCTGGGACGTTTACATTAGCGTGTAGAGATACAGGGTGTAGTGGTGTTGAAATTGGGGACAGAAGGAATCCTTTGAGAGTAAAGTGAGCGTTAAAAAAATGGAGGTGGCTGGGGCAAAATTGTGTCAATTAAAACCAGGCTTCCTTGACCGATCTCTCTTCCCTCTGGGGGTCGTGTGGGGTGGTACGTGGATCGCAGTATAGGATGGCAAGCTGTTATAGGAGAGGGCTTTGACACTGTCTCTCCCTCCCCGTCTCTCTCTCTGTCTCTCTCTTGTCTGTTTCAAACTCTGCGTGCCCACCCCCACCTCTGCGTAGCCCTGCGTGTATTGTCTGAGCTTGCCACAGTCACAGGCCTTTAACTACAGCAGGTGTCCAGGCGCGACTACCACAGTAATACCCCTCTCTCCACTTCTTTCTCTCCCCCCAATCGGCAATGTCGCTGCAGCCCGTTCTTCCTGCTACACCCTGCCTGGAATGTCAAGGGTGGCTGAGCCTCTTCTTGCAGTGAATGTTGGCCTGGCTTTCTGCCTGAAGCTTGGATGCCCGTTTACCTGCCCTTTCGTTCTGTCTTTTCGTGCCCGTCTATTCACAAGGCCGTCAGTCTCCACGTCACGCTCCGAGCTGCCAGACTTAACTCTGCTCTGTTGCTCAAGGGCCCCCCCTGGTGTACACCATGCCCCCTCCTCTGGCCATCGTCCTAACCAGCCCGCAGCACGACACGAATTAGAGAGAGACTCTTAAGTCTCAGAGAGGATTTTCACCAATCCTAGTTAATTCCCTCAAATTCTTTCACTCCTTCCTTGCTTGTCTCTCTCACTTCCCACCTTCTCAGCCCTCGCTCTACCTGTTTCCCTGCTCTCTTCTCCTCTACTCCCTCGTTCCTCAGCTCGGCTTGTTATCTATTCCGGACAGTCTGTCTCTCCTCTCTCTCTCTCTCTCTCTCTCTCTCCGTCACAGAGGGAGGTTCAGGAAGAATAAAGCGGCTTCATAAGGCATTCCACCGCATCGGATGAAAAGATGGGCAAAATGAGAGAAAGACAGAAAAGTAAAAGGGGGTAAAACACGGGTCGCCGAAAATAGTTCCTTTAAAAAATAAGCCGCCCCTCTTTCGCACGAAAAAACACACTCAAAAAAGAAAGAAAAACAAATCAGAACAAAAGCTCTCCTGGGAGTGGATTTTCAATTACTCGCTGCTGCCCACGAGAAAAATCTGGAAGCGAGGCCCGACTTTATAGTGAGCGCGAATGTCCCGTGCTCTCGATAGGATATCCGGTTGATAAATCGGGGCGCATCCAATAGCCCCATGCCTCTTCTTGGGTATTGCCTCAGTCTATTTCATCCCACTTCCACTTAATTTCATTTCTACGGATTTTGTGACTTCCAGCAGACCAGAGGAACCAAAGTTTGGTGGCTGTCCGACCTCAGCTTAGCAGCGTTGGCCCTGGCTGGGCATGGGGTGGTTTGTAGCGGGTAACCAGTGGGTGGATTTTGGCCGCCATGTTGCAAATTCGGACCGCACCTCCGCGAGTTTTCCCATCTGTGAGAGGGGCGGAGACAAAGAAAGAGCGAGAGAAAGAAAGAGAAACAGAGCGCGTGAAAGGTTAACGCAATGACATTTGTGTCACTCTCCTTTAGCGCGCGCATCACTCTCGCCCTCGTCACATGCCGCCCTGCCGGTCGTCGTTACCGTCAGCGCCCGTCCTTGTCGCCTTTCCCTTCGCCACCGACTCCTGGCGCTTGCTGGCCGCCTAAGCCTCAGACACCTCCTCTCCTCTCACCTGATAGCTCTCCCTACACCGCACCCTTAGCGCACCTCCAAACATCTCATTCCCCTCCGATCTCACATCATCCCCTATCTCTCACTCTCACTCTCTCCCTCTCTCCCTCTCTCTGTCTGCCTTTCATCTCCTTCTTCAGTGGATCTTACAACTCAGCTGTCCATCTTCCTTCACAGTATCAGAGAGGACGTGGGCTCGGGGGAAAATGGTTGGAGAGAATGCAGGGCTTCTGGCTGCTGAGAACGCCTGAGGCATGTTGGGAGACCCACAGGGCACTTTCTCCATTCCTGGTCAGATAGAGGCAGGCCGGCATTCTCATTTGTTCCCCTTCACCTGAGCTAGCCATCTCAACTTCAACTTCATCTTCCAATTAAACCAAGTTAACAACACCACAAACCAACAGGAATGCGTTTAGGTGCCAGATCAAATCTAAACAGACTGGGTGCTATTGTTCTTGTTTTACATTCAGAATCAGTCCAGCCATTGTATATTTTGTCAGCTACATTGGCTAAACTGAACAATAACTCCTCAGGGGAATTCAAAGTACCCTTGTGTAATCTCCTCTCTGTTGTTGCTATGCTGTAATTTGCATCTGTTGAATCTACAAACCGTCCTCCGTTTGAGAAACAGCATTCAGGCTGGCGTTATACCACCCAGATGAGTGCCAGGCGACTCCATATTTCCGCAACAACACACAAAACACACACGGTCTCTACTGGCTGTGGGTCTAGGTGACGGATGGAAGCTGTTATATGGGCTTAGTGACTCCTGTCGTTTTTTACTAAGCTAGGAGGCGATGGTCCATTTAAGGGGAAACATTATTAAGGGGTGTGATCAATATAGTAGGGTGGATATTCCCCCCCAGTCAGCCCTATCCCCCCAGGAACTTTTAGGATGAGACTAGTTTGTGTGTGTGGCTCAATGGATAGTACATGCGGTTGTGTGTATGATATGTGTGTATGTGTGTGCGCGCTTTGTGAGTGCAGAAGCCAGTAGCATGTTGCGGTGTTATGTGGGTGGGCGAGACGCATGTCAGAAAGGCGCACGCAAACAGGGGCCAACGCTAAGCGCATGGCAGCGCGTGCGTTTGTGACACAGCTGTCACGCCTGAACACAATTAAATCGCACTGATTCACCTCTCCGCTGTCTGTTCCACCTGGACATTGCCAATATAAACACACCTCTGCCCTCTGTGCTACACCCCAAGGACACACGCACACACGTTTGCATATTTACAGTCCTAACAGAGACAGGCACACGCACAAGAATATCGCCCTGACGAGACAGGCACACGCGTACACGCACAGAGGATCCCCCATTCATTGCTCGTGTCAGGAGAGAGACTACAAGCAGAATACAGGCAGCATTTTGAGAAGGGCCCGGGGAGACAGATAGAGGTGGTGGTGGTGGTGGTGGTGGTGGTGGGGAGAGGAGACGGCGGGAGGACAACAAATTAACGAGGGCCATTCAGATCTCTCCCAAATCCATCAAAGTGGACAGGCCCTGTTTATGACTCCCCGGGTGGTGTTGTGTGTGTGTGTGAGTGTGTGAGTGTGTGTGGGTGGGGGGGGGGTGATATA
>JAODLI010056186.1:0-37418 GCA_027575585.1 Percopsis omiscomaycus | reverse complement strand
ACTGACAACATAGTTGTGGATCTTATATTGCATTTCTGTCACTAGAGCCTCTTAAATATTACACACTGGTCCTTTAATGATACAGATGTAATACCATAGTTATGTCCTATATATGTGTTGTCTGCATGCTACCTCAATTCATTGTCTAAATAGTACATGATTACAATATTTGACTGATTCTTGTGGATATGCATGCTGAATAGGACATTGTTATCCAGTGACTTTATGTATCCAGCTCCAGATTTCTATTCAAAGCATATGCATTTAATGTTACCACAGCCTAACTATCAAGACTGCTGTGTTGAGATATTGTAATTTGTGTAATTCAGCATTAGGATTAGTGTACCTCCAAGGAAATGCCATGTACTCTCTGGTCACTGTTACAGAATTGTGCCATGTTCATTACAAACTGTATCTTGTACATATCTTGTACATAGCACCAAATTTGGTGGCCTCACTTATCAATAAAACTCAAAGTAATACTTTCCCAATTTATTTTTTTCTCTGAAAGTCATAATTGTGAATCGAATTGACCACCTACAGATGTTGCCTACAGTTTGCCCCCAGAATTGTGAACAACCTTTAATAAGTAATAGTCAAATTTATTTATATAACCCTCACATTAGTCTGAGTGGGCTTCTCAATAGTGCAGTATTCCTGAGCTTCCATAAATGAAATGTTTCATAGCATTGTATGTCAACTGTTTTTAACTATGGCAAAGCAACAAAATGTAAAGAGACAACTCCAAACCTGATTAAAAACATTTATTCATACAACTTTAATTTTAAATTAAGACCATAAGCAAGTAAAAGTTTTGGTCCTAACACTGACACTTTGACACATATTTGGGCATTTCCTTATAATTTAACTATAATCGGTACTGATACATCCATGAGCAAGACTAATTCTGAATAGACTGGAGCCCTCCTCCTGCTGATATTGTAATATCCAAGTGAAGTAATGAAAGGAATGACCTCAGCACGTGATTTATTAGGGATAAGGCTTTGACACAGGAAGATACTTCTGTGAAGTATCTGGTGTAGAAAATTGTTTTGTCCTCCATTTGGCACTTGCAGATAGAAACAGGAACCCCAACTTTTAAGATTTTTTTTTTCAGTTTGTCGGACCTTTGTATAAAAAAAAAAAAAAAAAAAAAAAAAAAGCATTAATTGAAAACAATGCTTTCAATTAATGTTACAGTCCAAGAGAGATCTGCAGAATCTTTTCCTTGAACCTACCTGATTTGGGTTTATAAGCAGTAAACTTTGATAGACAGCCTACATGTTAGTTATTCATGCAACCAGTGACCAGTTCTGCAACATATATGCAGGCCTTGTGAGAAGAATAGTGTTATTGACTGTTATTGGAATTATGAAATCCACGTCATATAAGAAATAGCCCTTCAAGCGAACTAATGCAAAAAGGGGAAATTCTGTCTTCCTGCACATTATCAGCGGAGCATGAGGTCGTACAATGGACATCCTCTTATGACTAAACAGGTAGTTCACAACCACCGCTGATCGAGCAGCATTATAAAAGAAGGTATTTTTCAAAATGGGCATTAGTTTATGTGTAATTGGTAAAAGCAGTCTTCAATTACAACACCAACAGCAGCCCTTTTGAGTAAATCAATGCTTTAGCACGTGGATGTTATAAAAATAACAGCTAAAAAAAAATTTGAATACATATAAAATAACTATAAATCATAATAATTAAGTCCAAGAGGCTAAGGTATAGAAATATTACAAACAACCAGGACAGCCTTGGGTCACAGTTCAAAAGGACATTATCAATTACCATTTGAGAGGAAAAATAAAATGGAAATGATAAAAGGAATAGTGCACAAAAATCCCCAAAAAGGTGCTTTGCGTTGAGATAGGGATTGGGGCTCGTTAAGTCAAGCCCGGCCAAGAGGCGCGCCGGGGGCTGCTTAGGAGGTCTGGCACTGGACGCCCCCGGCTGTGGCGCAGTCGTCCTCGTCCATGTAATAGTGGTGGTGGTGGCGGCCGCCATGTCTCTTCCTATTCTCAAAGTCACAGTCCTCCAGGTCAGCGTAGATGTACAGGTCGTCATCCATGCCCTCCGGCTGCTCGTCCTCCAGCTTCACCGGGAGGTAGCGCTCCAGCTGTTTCAGCTTGTGCTTGGGCAGGAAGTTGGCTTGCGGGAACAAGACCTGGGGGGGGGGGGGGGTGGAATAGCCACCAACAGTTATGGACCTTAGGACACAACATATTGTATTGTGCGTTTGGGTTAGGGCTGTGACCATAACTGCATTACCGCGGCCCTATGATGTCTACTGCTCATAACGGTTATAATGGCAATCTTTTTTTTTTGGGTATTTAATTTATTTTTTTGCTGGTGAAACTTACAGGAGTGCTTGTGTGGTATCTATTTTTTTCATACCTGTGTGTGTGTATATGTATATATATATATATATATACACACACACACACACACATTTCTTTCCAGCCAATCTCTTAATTACTCCAATATTGTGCATGGAAAACGGTCTGTGCTCATAGAAAAAGTATTTATAAAGATCGCTGATTGTATTTTCCTTGTCTGAACAACCAGGAAATGCCTTGTTGTAGTCTTAATTGATGTTCAAGGCATATAAGATTTTTTATTCTCCAGAGAATCTGTTAATTCCACCAATATTTTGCTTGTGAAACAATGCAGGAAGAAGGCTAGTTATAAAGAACGCCAATTCCAAAGCACTCATACGGCATATGGCCCTACAGAAATAGCTGATACACCCACAAGATGACGAAATTAAGTAGTACTGTAGGCGTAGTAGGCTGTTTCGCAGTCAAAACACAAATGTCCGGCTTGTTAACCGGCAAAATTTTGATTTATCGTTTTTTTTGTAATATACATTGTACTGCAGTGATAAGTTGCTTTTTCACAGCGGCAAGAAGAAAAATCCATACCGTCACAGCCCTAGTTAGTGTGTACAAGATTCAGGCTTCTTCTTACTGAAAAGTGAATAATAAGTCGTCCCTTTTCAAATGGTCTACGATGCATGGGCATCCCTTCATTAAGGATGCACTTCTTGTCTCCGGGCTTGATCAAATCCCCTGTAGGAAACACATGGTTACATTTATATTATATTATTTTTCTGGCTCAATCAACCCAGGAGTGTGACCCAAGTAGCCCCTTGCTGTTCTGGTTAGCTTGCCCATGCAGCACAATAAAAGCCCCTGCATGAAACGGCTCCCTCTGAACTGTCAACTGTCTGAGACTCTCTGAGAGAACATTCAGTTTACCAGGATGGGAGGTGATGAGGAGGGCTCGGTTATCCAGTGTCTGAACAGGTTTTTGGAACCCACACAAAGCCTCAACCAGCTGCAGTTCCATGGTCATGATCAGGTCCTCCCCATGTCTAGTGTCAACAGGAAGGCCAAGTATGAAAACAAAAGTTAGCAGTCAAGACTACATACAACAACAAAAAGCATGTTGTACTGTTACGTAGCTCTGGATGGCACCATACCATAGAAAACCCTATGAACCACTACATATTACTATTGAGGTTCTGCAGTGCTGCAATTAAACAAGTTCATCCTTTGTCCATCAAAGAAATCCAGGAAGTGTAAAAGCCCAGACAGTTTTTAAATAGTATATGGTACCTTTACACTGCTCTCAGTAGCATGAAATGATTCAGTCAGTGAGGAGGATTTACTTGGACCACCGATCCTTCAACTGTTACCTGGTAAAACGTGGATGTTCTCGTTGGTCCAGGACAATGATGATATCGCCTGGCTCCAGCCCTGGTTCCTGATCTCCTTCTCCATGAAAAACTATCTTCTGGCCGTCCTTCATACCTGTACCAAAGTAATCAATAGGTCAATTTGTATTTAAACTACAGCACAAACATCACATTTAATGTGTTGTGTGGGTAAAGAAAAGGTCAATATATTGCTCAAGAACACTTCGGTAGGTTAGAGAATGCATCATGAACCCCAGGTTTCACATTGAAGCACTATCTCCCTATTACCAATTATTTATGTTGGTACTTTTAGTGAGTAACAGTGTCATACCAAGAGGTGAAGATGGTCGTCCTAGAATTAATTTCAATTAATGTCAACATGCTAATTTGCAAGTGCCAAATAGAGGACAAAACTAGGGCAAGATAGTCTAGTGGTCTAGGTGTTGGACACCCAGCTGGAAGGTCATGGGTTCAAACCCCAGAGTTGGTCTACCTGTAAGCATCCTTGAGCCTTGAGTGAGATGCCTAACCCCTATTTGCTCCATGTAACAGCACCATGTAATTGTAAGTCACTTTGGATAATAGTGTCTGCCAAATGATTGTAATTGTAACAATTTCATAGACCAGATACTTCACATGTTAAGAATTGTTAAGACACTTCATTGTAGAACTTCACCTTTGTCAATGTGGACCTCCAAGATTTTCTTCTGCCGTAGGATCTTGCGACCTGTACAGGCTTTACAGCGGTCCTTGTGGTTCATGCGCTGTCCTTGGCCCTGGCAGCTGTGACACACAGTGGACAGCTGCTGGACCATGCCTGGGGCTAGCTGGTGCAGGCGGACCTGCATGCCTGTACCGTGGCAAGACATGCACATCTCCACAGCTCCTTTACGACCACCACGGCCTACAAACGTGTAAAATACAAAAAAGTGAGATATGATAAGACTTTTATAACACGGTCTGAGCTATGGTAAGCTAAAAACAGATTGTAATACATTTATAGGACCGAGGCCGTAGTAACTGGACAAGCAGCTTTTTATGCTTGTGCTAAAAAGCCAGTCAGGCTTACTAAATGGAACCCAATAATACTGGTGGAAGACTTGTTTTTCCTACATATATAGTTGTGGACTTACCTTCACATCTCTCACAAATGACATTTTTTTGGACAGCAAGTTTTCTTGTCGCTCCGTTATAAAGATCTTCCAAAGACACTGTGAGCTGATGAACAACATTCTTCCCTGCGTCGGAGAAAGCATTGGGAGAATTTCAGGAGCCTTCTAAGATGAATCACAGACCTTTAGCAACATCTTCTCTAAGAAGATAAAGCCATCGGGGTATTTGGTATCGCAGTGACAACAGTGTCGTCTCATTTACACTGTACCTCGTCGCTCCCGGTGCATTCGTCCACCTCCTCCAAAAAACATGTCAAAGATATCCATTGGGGATGCAAATCCCCCACCGCCACCACCACCACCAGCTCCGCCTTCCTTTATAGCCTTTTCCCCTCCACGGTCATAGACTTCTCTCTTCTGTGCATTTGACAACACCTCGTATGCCTGAGAAATCTGCTTGAACTGGGGGAAAAGATAAAAATCATGGCAGAAAGCCTGGCTAGCTCATCGTACAACATACAAAAACGCTTGAAGGGCAATTACAATGTCATTCATTATCATTTTATAATACCTTATCAACGACTTACCCTTTCTCCCTCTGTAGGGTTTTTGTCAGGGTGGTATTTCAAGGCCAGTTTGCGATAGGCCTTTTTCAGCTCCTCTGGTGTAGCGTTAGGCTTCACACCCAGCAAGTCATAAAATCCTGTTTCCTTGACCATGGCTGCCAAGATTTAACCTAGGGGGCTGAACAGGTCAACAAAATAAATTGATTGTGTGGACATAAGGCGCACAACTTGAGATCTTCGATTTTGAGCGTAAAGGTAACGTTACTTATGATATACATAACCTACGCCTTTTTCGAGTATCTAATAAAACGACATTCTGACTAACATACACTTGATACATTCTTACTCATTAACATAACCCTCCAGTAAACATCGCATACTTTCAGATACGATACCTTACGTTTTTTGTGAGAACACAAGTTGAAATTAAATAATGCATTTTACCTAACGTTATTGTTATTATCTTTCAAAAACGTGGACACCTGAGCTCATTTTAGCTAGTTTGGCATATTCATTTTCATACTGTATGCTGACATTAGCAGTAGAGAAAACATATATCCCTTTTTTTCCCATGGACATTGCCAATACATATCTTAGGTACTAGCCGGCTAATGTTAGCCCAACGAGGCTGCGTGGACGGGCCAGTGGTTGCTAGTTAGCTTAGCCGCCTGGTCATATAGCAAGCTACATTTAATCGCCACATCTATCTTCACGGTGTTAAGACAAAAATCCAGTCTTAAACATTAACTAGAAAATAATGTGCAAAAGCAATACCTAACGTTACCTTGTCAAATACAATTCACAGTTCACAAAAAGACAAACAACAGTCCCACTCACTGAAGGTACGTGCGTTCTAGAAGCTTCGCTTCGAACTTGTTGGGCACTGGCAGCCTATGGTGCAGTCAATTGGAAGTCGGTATTCGAATCATTTTGTGTTTACTGCTTTACTGTGTACTATGTACTGGTAATCTGGATTTCCTATTACAATTCTCCAATAGTTAGATCTAACGAAAAACACAATTTAACAACCATGGTATCGTTATACAACAGAGTACTTAAGCCTATTGGTTGTGTTCCCGACTTCACTGGAATGTACCTTAATGACGCAATTTTCACGCGCCAACCGTCAACAAAACAAACGTGGTCGAAGCCGAAGATTAGTTAGCTACTAAATGAATAAAGGATGATAAAATGCATTTTTGTTGGCTTATCAGTGAGGAAGGAAATCATAAAGCCATTCAACTCCCCCACCTTCAAACAGTTGTCTTGGGGCGAGGCCCAGAAACTACTATTAAAGACAAAAAGTGCTCCAGACAACAAGGTAACGTTACTGTAAATATTTTTTATTGATGGCTCGATCTATTGTCACTAACTTTATATGGGAGTAAAGTTAGGTACCCTGCTAAAAGAACCTCTACAATTGTAGTAACGTATACGTGTGCTCTTACTTCTCTACTAGTTGAGCTGAAAGCAGAATGCAATAAAGGATATGTCAAAGTTAAGCAGGTAAGAAATACGAAGTAAAGGCAAACATTGTGATAACACTGAATGCGATAAATAATTATTTTATCCTTTAATGTTCCTTTATTTGTATAGTAATTGTATGTAGACTGTTGACATAGTAGACATGCATATTTGAATATTTGTGTTTACATACAATATTGTGTCTAAAGGTTTTACCCGTATGTTTTTATAGTGGATTCATTATGGTTAATAACAATCCATTAAAATGTCTAACCAAGCTGTGTCTCCTCTATCATTATTTTATAGCTGGGTTTGAACCCTACATATGTAAACACTGTGGTTGTGGGCAAAGACAACGAGGTGAAGATGGAAGCTGGACAGATGCTCCAAATTGTAAATCAGCTCTATCCATACACTGTACAATTCAAGGAGGATCTCACTGGAGACCACATTGGCATCAAGAGATCACATGGGCCAGCTACAGAGTTAGAAGAGAAAGAGGCCTCAAGATCTAAAGTAGCTAGACAAGAAGAAAAGGTCTCCACCTCAAGCAGTCATGGAGAAACCACATCCGCCAATGTAAAGGGAAACAAAAATAGATTGAAAATTTGATAATGTCCCAGGAAGTTGTCTTAAAGAAAGTCAGTATGGGCAAATTATAAGTAGATATGGTTTACCTTAGGACACAGGTTAACACAAATATATTACAGGAATCAGCTGGACATTGGAGCCAAGGACTTAAGACCTCAATACATGATCCTAAGATGCAGGTACAGTAGCTATTATTATGATTCACTGTTCATAAATAATTTTTCTGAACACAAGATGGCAGCATTTTTGTATGCTAGACATTCTTCCAATGTCTTTCAGACAGTGGATGTTCTAATTTTTTAGGTATATAAGGATGAAAAAGTAGTGGTAATCAAAGACAAATACCCCAAGGCTCGCTACCACTGGCTGGTTCTGCCTTGGGAGTCGATTCCGAACCTCAAGGCCTTAAGTGGGGAGCACTGTGATCTGCTTAATCACATGCATAAAGTTGCTGATCGGATGGTTCAGGAGTGCCCGGACGCCAGCTTGCTGCGCTTCCGAACGGGCTATCATGTCATACCCAGTATGAGGTGAGCAGTGCTTGTATTGTTTAGCATAGTTAATTAAAATGCAAGGAACACATTTTCTGCATTATTCATATCAAACATATAGGATATTAGTTATATACACGTGAAATAATTGCATCAAAACAAATGCAAAAGGAAGTTGCTCTGTACCTTAAGCTGTAGCTATGCCCACTTCTTATATACTGTACAGACACAATAAAAATTTTATATTCACTTTGCTTGGCAGTCACGTACACCTTCATGTGATCAGCCAAGATTTCGACTCTCCGTGCATGAAAAATAAGAAGCACTGGAATTCATTCACAACTGACTATTTCATAGACTCTCAAGGTAGGCCAATCCTTCTATCCATGTATTTTAAGCTTTGTTTTGTAGGTGACTTGCTGATTTGAAAAAAATATTATAGGTTATTACTTATTATTAATATTATTATTATTTATGCATTTATATTTTTTTTTACAGATGTCATTCAGATGCTTGAAAAAAGTGGAAAAGTCACAGTCAAAGATGGAGTCACTGATTTGTTGAAGCTACC
This sequence comes from Percopsis omiscomaycus, assembly GCA_027575585.1. Lineage (NCBI taxonomy): Eukaryota > Metazoa > Chordata > Actinopteri > Percopsiformes > Percopsidae > Percopsis > Percopsis omiscomaycus. Next base: position 28,917 of record JAODLI010056186.1, on the reverse strand, counting down.
TCTCCGCTGCCATGTGTGTCACAAAGAGCTTCCCACTATACCAAGTCTAAAGCTACACCTGAAATCACACTTCTCTTTGTAGGAATTGATTTGTTACTGGCTCATTTTGTAATTAGACAATAGAACATTTGCATGGTATAGACATATTGTTGGTCTAAGATCACCACCAATTGAAACATCACTAAATGCATCACATTATTTAACTCCTTCCTCAGTTTCTTGGACATTTTGTATTTTTGTTGAGCCACATTTGAAATATAATGTGTAAGAGCAAAATCTTCCTTGTGTTCAAAGTTATGAAACATCTATGTTCAATAAAGGCAAACTAAAGGTGGATGGTTTTTCTATCTAAATTTTATTTTGTGTTTTTGTATTGTATATGAATGGTGTTAAAAGGGCAGTGTATCTGAATAACTATTTTTGTCGTTTTTTGCATATTTTGTGTCGGTTGCAAACGGATTGTCTTGCAGTAAACGTTTGTGTAGTAGACTATCTGAGGCGAACATCTTATAGTCCATACAAGCCGCGGAATCTGTGCGTGGCCAATGGGCGGGAAAAGCGGCCCGCCAGCCAATCAGAAGTAAGTTGAGTCGGCCGCTTAGACCCTGCCACGGATTTTCTATTTTTCAATTATCCATTTTTCTATCCAAGTTTCCATAACACTCCAAAGTCTTAATTATACATGGATTTGACGAACATCTTATCTTAACATCTTAAATATCTTATCTTGTAGCCTACTGCGTATGAGATTGTGTATCAGGCATATACATTAAACAAACCAGAATACTCACTGCTAAAGCATTTTTCATTTCAAATATTGTATCTAAGGATAAGCATTATGATTACTGACGGGCTTTGGAGATGTGTAAACATTAGGCAAATTACTAAGTTATATTGAGTAATTGAGTAAGTTTTCCTAATAGGCTGTTCAATCATGTTTGATATATCATATATATATATATATGCCAACGTGGGCGTTACAATATGTGACCAGCAGTTTCCGGCATTCTGAAAAAAAGTCATAAGGTATAATTGGCCAGTACGGGGATCGAACCCGCGACCTTGGCGTTATTAGCACCACGCTCTAACCAACTGAGCTAACCGGCCGATGACAAATGAGGCTTACTCTTTATAATTGGAAAAGTATAACATGTACATTTTATTTATTATTAACATAAAATTCTTCTTCTTACATATAGTTTCAGGTGACATGACATTACAAAGCACCATCAGCAAAGTCCGCTAGTCTTTTCCGGGTGTTCAAAATAGTGGAGATAGGCTACAGTAGTAAGTAGGGTAACTTACTCAGAACATTTGGACAACACTGTTGTATGTTTATCTGTGTATGTATCAGATACATACACACATAAACATACAACAGTGTTGTTTTAATTTTAAGTGAATGACATCATCTCCGTAGATTTAACTCATTGTGATACTCATCAGGCGCCATCATGTGGTCTACTGAGTAATTGCCGCCATCATCCCCTATATCCTGAAAGAGAACTTCTTCACTTTCACAGCCATCACTGTTGGCACCTTGCAAGCAGTCTTTGGCTTTTTTCTCTTCAAGTTCTCCACTATCACTGGCATTACTGTCTTCGGCACTCTTACTGGAATCGCTGCTGTCACTGGTCTCGTTGGTTTCAATACTTTCACTGCTGATGCTCTCACTGCTAGTGACAGCAAGCTCAGCAGTGTCCGTGCTGTCGCTGGAATCACTGCCGTCACTCGATGGTCCTTTCACCAGTGTCAGCATTGGACTCCTCTGCGTTGCGTTGCGCGGCCGCGTGAAGGGGGCGAGGGTGGAGGTTTGAGAGGGCAGTGCCATCGCCTGCGTGTTGACTAAGTGGTCTGAGAGTTTCTTAACCTCAGTGCTGCTCTTGTCCTCATCACTCAGATCTACGACAACATTTGCATAAACCTGAATCCCCTGAAAGATTAAAAAGCAACACAACTTAATAAACACAGACTGATCACATCCTGCAGCTTTTTATGGTACACTCCTCAATTGCGTCACAGCGCCCACAGATCCCCCGAATCGCTGCCCCAGCTCACTGTTAATCTTTGAAACCCACACTGCCCAAAAGTGTGGGTGACTGTAGGGTAGAGGTAGAGAAAGGTGCGAGAGCTGTAGGGGGAGGAGTAGGGAGGAACGTGAGCCACTCAGCACTCAGTTGATGGAGGGGAATTTTTGCAGCACTGGCTTCATCTTAATTTCAGACACAGATCGAGGTGTGTTCCTTTAAAACTAAAATGTGATACATTTCTATTTCAGGTACTGTAAATCTCACCTTTCGGACATTCTCCTCACTGCCCAGACTGTTGTCTCTGGTTTCACCAATAGCCTGTATACATGAATGGCAGGATCAAGAAATGTTGCCCAAATTATGTAACAGATAAAAAAAACAGAACAATCATGAAAACATTTGCCATGTGATAGTTTTCTAGTTTATTGTTCTTACCCTGTCCTCAAGCGATTCACCCTCTTCCGATGTCTGTTTAAAGGAAGAACAAGATTTAGATCATGCTCATTTAATTATATTCTACAATCAAATGGATCTTGAGTGTTAATGCAGCATGGCCCACCTTGTCCTCTGAATTGGACTCCAATGACTCTGATTCTGAACTCTGTAAACATAAATATTTGGTTAAGAGATCTTGGACACAAGATCAATTTTTTCATGCTGAGGAGAAATGCAGATATCCCAACTTACTTGTTCTGATGTATTTTCTTCAGAGCTCTATAAGACAGATTTAAATGGACATTCATGGTATTAAAACAAAACTGAGAAGGGAGAATGTGGGGAGAATGTAGCAATGGAAATATTATTTTCAAAACAAAATACGATCTTTAACACTTAGAAGTATAATTTATGATCCCACCTGAATCTCAGAGGTGTCACTTTCAGATGATGATGAATCTGACGAGCTTTGTGTCTGGAACGAAACAATGAAGCAAAACCACAATACACTTAATGCTAGCCTAGCTTACAAGTGCAAAATCCATTGCATTCATTTAATTTAAAGTAGTGTCAACCATTGCCCAGGCAAGTTATTGCAACACGTGGGTGTGTGCATTGAGACAAACAATAGTTTCTCAAATGTGTCTTCTCCTGAGATTTGATGAGATTACAAGTTAACACCGCACCAGTTGTTTTTTCAATTGTGTGTAGAAGACAGACCGTGGGATTTCAGTGAATTGATGTGTGTCTGTGTATTGTACTCACCATGTTTACGTCTAGCCCGTTTTGTTCCAAAGTGACATTATATAAGATCTGGCAGAGAAGATTAACATGAATTAATGTCATAACTGTATGCAGTCAGAGAACCTCAGTATTAGGCACAATTTTATTTTCTGTATCAGGTTTGGTCCATTCTTGATATAGACATAGATAGTCACTGAATATTCATTATTATTTATTGTTTATGTGTTTACATATTGTGACATTTACCTATATTACTGTATATTAAGGTACTTGTTGTGCTATAATCATGAACTCTATCGTACAAAATCGGTGAAAATAGGTTTTACAATACAATTCCTGTTCAGTAAGTCTATTGCATTACTGTACGTATTGTTTACATGAGAGCGTATTTCAATCTGGCTTACTTACAGGGTTGGCAAAAACTGCTCCAATCAGGCAAAATATAATTATAACTTTCATTCTGCAACAAACATGCATAAATGCCATTGTTAAAATGTAAATCACATTTTTAAGAATAGAATATATGCTGAGCATTTTACTTACTATACTGACAAGAGTTATATGAACTAAAACAGCTACATGCAGGTACTATGACAATTAATCAGTAAACAATTACCTTTCTGCTGAGATTCTGAGGTAGGAGATACTGTAAATAATGTTGCTATTCGTTCTTCCGTAGTAGTAGAATGAAGCACTAAGCTGCTATAGTAAGGAAAGTGGAGTGTAAGAAGTGCAAGATTTGTGGATGAAGAGATGGAAGCAGGGAGGAATATATATAACCCCAATCAAGATGGTTGCATCATTTCTTCCCAGATGTCAACATGTGAAGGTGTATTTGTTCCGGAAACCAGACAGAAAACATACACACTGGCACGATGGGGATTGCGCACACACACGTGCACACACACACGTGCACACACACACTCACACACACAGTTGTTTAATTTAAGTCACCATGTTTCCTCCACCCCCTTACTGTCTTTAGTGAAATATAATTTAGCATTCTAAACTATAGGGCTTGTGGCCTGTAAAAAATTTTTAAAATAAATTCACCCACTCAAAGAGGAATGGAGGGCCCTATGGCAAAATTGCCACCGGATATTGCCATACAAGAGTTTGCCTATTTCTAGTGGACTATATTTTGTTTATTTTAAAATAGTTTGCCAACATAGTATGTCTATTCACAACCCTAGATATTTACATACTTGCAGTATGGTTTGTGTATTTACTCTATATATATATATGACAACAAACCCTTGAGGCTACACACGTTTTCTATAATTATCAGAGAACAGAGCCCCAGACAGTAAGGAAAACATTTGTCTCTGCAAATATAGGGTCGTATATTCACTCCTCATATAACACTACGGAAACGTGTTTTGCAGTCAGTGGATATGGTTTCACATACAGTATACTACAGACTAAATGGCCATTTCTACCCAGTGTACCCGGACAAATACTTGTTTCCTGGAAATCCATATATGGTCAGGTCTAAAATAAACCTATGGAATTCTCTGCTTGACCGTACTTTAGAATCCGCTATTGGAGACATGCAAGTGGAACATGTAATTAGACCAAACCTTTACCCGTCTGGGGCTGTTCAAGAAACCACAGCTACTGGGTTAGTTGACAGGGAGGAGTAAAGAGACGATGATTGATGCTGGTTGTGGCACAGACAGAAAGACCGAGAACAATGTTTGCTCTTTAACCCTGAAGATACGTATGTTCAGAATACTTGTGAGGCATTTTATGTGTGCTCAATATTATGTTTGGTTGAAAATTGCAGATGAGGTTTTGGGCTGAAATAGAGAAAACACTGCTTTCTACCGTGTGAACATTACCCAAATATGAAACGTTTTCTCCAGCTTTTATAAAGATCTATGGAGCAAAACATATATTCTTGAGAGACAGAATGAATTTATGGTAACGGGTTACTTAGTTAAGAATGACCCTATTGGCTTAGCCTAATAATTGTTATTGAAATATTCATCAGGTTTGGTGGGTGACAATATATCATGTAAGTGAACATTTTTACATTGCTTACACACACTAAGCCTACATGAAGTAGAGTGTATATAAATGTGCGATATTGAATGTTTGATAATCAAATGATCAGTCAAAACAAGTAAGGTTGACAAATAAGATTTTCAAGACCAGAAAATGTATCTACTGGAGGTTATGATGTTTAATATACTATTTATTGGAATTTTATTCCAACTGAAATGCTTCTGAGATTCAGCAGTGAAATCAGAAACATTCAGGGCCCTATTTCACAGATATGGCCCTAAAATGTAATTTTATGTGCCCATTAGTAGGCTAATATGTGCCTACAAAGGCATGTGCACAATGCAATTACACCCTTGTTACACACACAGGGACATGCAGCAGCACACAAACATTAAACATTAAAAATGAAAGGATTACAATGTGAAAGATTAATATTGTGTACATCAAGATATTTTATCCTGCTGGAATCCTGCTGTTTCTGTAGAAACTTTCACTTTGTGCACGAGCAGATCAGTTTCCTCTGCAGATAAGCATTCTTTTTTACTACTTGGCAAATGCACCATTAAAATAGCAATCTGCCAAGGTTCAAGGGAACCTGTCTCTTAAAGGGAATGGGAGTTGACACTGATTGGTTTATTAACTCTTACACCCGAAACACACCCATGAATAATCAAGAGACTAAGTACAACCCTTCTTAATCATGCACCTGGCGCTGTGACCATTTAATTTATTTTCAAACTAGCAAAAGTGGATTTGGACACGTCATAAATGCGCTTGTGAATGGCGCAAGTGCATTTAGATAATTAAAATAGGCTTGTTACCTGGCAAGACAAGGCAAGGCAAGGCACTTTTTATAGAGCACATTTCATACACAAGGCAAACTCAATGTTCTTCACATACTGTATAAAAACATGTTATACAATAAAACAGGATTTAAAATAATGCATAATGCATAATGGCGTGGCCCATATATTTCATATTATGAAAGCATTTCAGTGATTTATTTTGTCCCTAAACCATTTGGTGATTTACAGGTGAGCAGCAGTATTTTGAAATCAATTCTCTGACACACCGGGAGCCAATGCAGGGATTTGAGAATTGGTGTAATGTGCTCAAATTCTATTGTTTTTGTTAGGATTCTAGCAGCAGCATTCTGAACAAGCTGTAGCTGCCTAAGCTCTTTTTAGACCTGAAAAGAGAGGGACATCTAGTGGCCAAAAAGATAATTCCAGTCATAACGTAACCATGTGAGTTATAAAATATTGCACACCTAAGTCATAGATTTGACACCCTTTATACATATATTTTGCAATGCATATTCTCCAATCTATACTTATTTTCTTTATTGTACATTTTATGGTTATTCTTCAACAATGAACCCGGCTATCTTTATTCAGGATGGAATCACTGCTATTTTCCGATCATGGCTGAGGTATATAAACCAATACAGTTGATATATATGGTTAATAGAGGTGCCTCCTATTTTAGCCCAGAAAAACAGTTGGCTCAACAGGCCCAGAAATGTGTGTGTGTGTGTGTGTGTGTGTGTGTGTGTGTGTGACAGAAGGGGTTACAATGTGCACCGTGTTCGTTTGTGCGGACAGTGTGAGTTCTGTCTGGAATACGAGCGGATCGTATCAGGTTTAACATTTGGGTGGGATTCTCAAATCTCTTGCTAACCTCAGGTATGGTAATTTACAGAGACTACAGGTGCTACAATTAGTCAGACTTTTCAACTGGTTCTGATACTTTTATTAACATAAAGACTTGAATGGTTGGTTCTCAACTACTTAATAACTTGTATTCCTCGAGTCTAGCTTGTTGTTTATGCAATCATTTGTAGCCTCTCACTTTTTAAAAGTTTGCTTTGCTGCTTTGCTGTGAAATGATTGTGCATCTAGTGACCATTTACTATATCTACTGTATGGACCAATTTCAGATATTGCACAAATATAACATTTGTGGATAATTTTAAGAAATCAATTTAAATCCAGTAGGCCTAATAAATTAGAATTAACCAGTAAGCTATCACATGGAATGGCTAGCATGTTAAAAATAAATGTAAAAATATTTTCTTTTAATTTTATTAAAAATAGAATTAGCAGAATATAATAATTTGGGAAAAGGTATCATGAATGCCTGAGAGTATCCATCCCTCATTCTCTTTAACCCATTTGGGACCTACTGGCACTAACCCCGCAGCTTTTGTTCCTGAGATGGGCAGAGTAATGTCTGCTTTGTATCCGTCCAGAGAGACAAAAAGGTCTGTGGACTTTGTCAACTTTTTTCCAGTCTAGTAGCTTCTGGTGTTTACTTTAGACTTTTCAGAGGCGCGCATCTCAGAGCCCTGTAGCCTTGGCAACAGAGCAGACTAATCCTGAGGCTGTCCTTGTCATGAATGTGTTGGCAGCATACAAATGTTGGGATTTCAAAGCACTGCCAGGTTTAGATATTGATCAGACTAGAAGTCAGGATACAAGATATTAATAAGTAAAACATATTCTTGTGTTGTCTATTAAACAAAAGCTGATAAACGTATTTTCTGTGTGAAAAAATAAAACATGACTGTATTGATTTATTGCACTAGTAATGAAATGTCCAATTGTGATCATATTTTAATCTTACAGGTATGAGGGCCCATTTAATACTAATTTTCTTATTTGCATCAACATTTGCTCATTTTGTGAGTATAATTTTTTTCTTGTGTAAACATATCCTCATCATCCATTACTATAGCTGCTTTGCTAATAGCCTATTATTATTTTTTGAACAGGACTTTCATTATTAATGATTCTGTTCATGTGCAGGTAAAAATTAAACCACATGAAAAACTTGCTTTGTCCAAATCCACTGCCAAAGAGGTAAATTATGGTTAAATAATAAAATAATAAGTTAATTTGGGGCACCAAATGAAATATAATTGTTGAAATGCACCTTTTTCTCTAGGTGAAGGATGTCATTGCAGAGAAAGCCAACAAGGGACAAGTCTTGCCCACTTTTGTCCCATTCGAAGCCAGCAGCCAGGAGGACGAGGATGAGGAAATGAACATTGAGGCTAATGCTAACATCCAAGCTAATACTGATGTTAGCAAGGAGGACAGGGTTTCCAAGAGGGGCGTCGCAATCCCAGCAGTCCTGCTGAGCGAGGAGGAGCTGGCAGACCTCCTAAAGCTGGACTCAATCGTGGAGGACACAGATGAGGAGAAAAGAGAGGAGGTGGAGGTGGAGGAGGAAGAGGAGGAGGTGAAGGAAGAAGCAGATGTCAATAAGAGAGCAACTGAATCTGAGGAGGCTGTGGGGATTGCAGATGTTGAGGAAGATGAGGAAGATGGGGGAACATTGAAGGAGATTGTAAAAAAGGAAGAAGAAGAGAAAGCTGAAACTGAGGCAAAATTGAAGGGCGAAGAAGAATCTGACATGCTGGAGACAAAAGACGAAGTAGAAAAGATGTCAGCCAAGATGTCTGTCATGGAGCTGGAGAAAGATGCTATCAGCTATATAGCTGGAGGAGCTGAGCAGGTAGAAGAGGAAACAGACGGCAGCACAGACCTAGAAATCCCAGTTAATCCTGACTATGTTGCTGACAGAGATATCTCTGTACCTCTAAAACATGTGGAGTCTGTGGAGGTAATGCACTATGCTGATGATACCCTGATCTCTACCAAACATCTAGAAGACCCAGATGTTAGAGAGAAAGAGGAGCTAGCCAATGACAAAGAAATACCTAGCACAAGTGATGACTATGAACAAGACATAGAAAACGCAGAGGCATCAGAGAGTGATGAAACAGCCAATGAGCTTATAGAAAGAAAATATGAAAGTTCTCTGGCTAAATCAGAAGAGCCCAGGGGAGACGTGTACCTCCAAGAACTTGAAAGCAGCGTGGTGCTTGAGGACAAAAACAATCAAATTGATCCTCAGAGCCATGCCAAGGGAAAGAGAAGGAAACAGAAGAAGAATCAGAGGGCAAAAAAGCGGGCTACGCAGTCTGATGAATCTCAACCTGGACATGAAGAGAGACTACAGGATTCCCAGGAATCAGAAGTCCAGCCAACAGAAAACACAGTCCAAAAGGCTAAGAGGAGAAGGACAGGAAAATGGGTACTATTATTACACCATTTACTGTCTCCAGTGCTTAGCTAGCCTAGTTAGCAAACATGAGACTTTTTACACGATACCCTCAAGAAAGGTGGCTCTTAATAAAATGGTTCAAACTGTTTTAAAAGATACATTATTGACTGCATACATTTTCCTTTTCCCACCTCCAGGCACATTTAGTGGGTATGAATCCAGTCCAGATAAGAGCCACAGTGGATCTGTACCCAAGTACAAGACCCTCTTCTGGTGTTGAAGAACCTGCTGGTTAGTGTCTTGTTGAGTGGGTAATTGCAATTGAATTCAGATATAAAACTGCTACAAAGATTGGTGATCTCCATATTACCTCGAAGACCAAGAATCTGCCGACATGATTATTTTGCAGCAGCTTGCTGTTTCGTGTTATGAACTTATTAAGTGTTACACAATCAAGTTCGAGACATAGTATGTTGGAATATTTACGTTTTCTTCTAGGCCCGTGTGACAACTTCCACTGTAAACGAGGAAGGACCTGTAAACTTGATTCAGACAATAAGCCTACATGTGGGTGTCAGGAACCCTCTGAATGTCCTCACACCGTGAACACATTTGATCGTGTGAGTATTAAAGCATAGACCCGAAAGTGTTTCGAACATATCCTTACATTTTAACGTCACAATGTTTCATTTTTCAGGTTTGTGGGACAGACAATAAAACCTATGACACATCATGCGAACTCTTTGCTACTAAATGCAACATGGAGGGCACAAAGAAAGGACATAAACTTCACCTTGACTACACCGGGCCATGCAAATGTAGGAATTTGTTGCTCTACAGAATAGGCTCCAGTTTAATAAATAACCAATTATAACTCAAGAGGTTGTTTTTACCTTGTTACCTCCCCACCTCTCTCTCTCTCACTCTCTCTCTCTCTCATTGTCTCTCTCTCACTTATTCTGTCAGTCATTGCACCATGTTTGGACAATGAGCTGGTCCAGTTTCCTCTGCGGATGAGAGACTGGCTGAAAAATGTGTTGCTGCAGCTTTATGAACGTGACTCCGTGTCCCCTGGCTTCCTCACCGCTAAACAACGCGTCCGAGTACGACACAGTACATAATGGAACACATATAATACAAAACAACAATAACAACACATTTTCAGAGTTTTTAAAGGGTTTTAAAGCCCAATAAAGCAAAGAACTATTCCTTTTTACAAGTATTTCTTTTTATTGCAATTGTTTTATCTGACTTGCTCAAATTTGTGGCATGTGTGTGTGTATGTATGGGAAGATATATCTTTGCTTTAACGCACCCAAATGTCGGTTTCATTTTGCTCTTTTGTTATGCTTTGAATGTTATATTTTAAAACAGGATTTTCTGTCTTTTAATCCATAACATTCAGGAAAAGACCTTACATTGTCACATAAACAAAGTCAACCTATTAAGCTCTAAATCCATGTACGCCTTTATCATAGTGATATTCTCTAATACCAGGTGAAGAAGATCTATGAGAACGAACGGGGTCTTCACGCAGGTGACCACGCCATTGACCTGCTTGCCCAGGACTTTGAGAAGAACTACAACATGTACATCTATCCTGTGCACTGGCAGTTTGCCCAGATGGACCAACACCCCTTTGACAGGTACAGTATGTTCCTATATCCAGCCCAACATGCATAGTGGCCTTTATGTCACCACCACATTGATGCCTTATTGTCCCGTATCACCATGTAGGTTCTTGTCCCATTCTGAGCTGGCCCCACTTAGGGTTCCCCTGGTACCAATGGAACACTGCACCTCTCGCTTTTTTCAAGAGTGTGATGCTGACAAAGACAAGCAAGTGTCCTTTAAGGAGTGGGCCCACTGTTTTAGTATAAAGGATGGTAAGACATGCAGCACTACAATTCACAATTCATACAATTAAAAATGTATTCTGTGTTACTCTGCATAGAATAAAACACAACAAAATATAACGATAAAACGATAAAAGACACTTAGAGATTTAGAGAGTTATAAAACATTCCATCCTCACACTCTTTAATTTTCCGTGCATGTGGGACAGATATTTTATTTGTATTGTATGTAGCTCTAATAATAAATAGTATAATAAATTGATATATATATAGTTAAGGCCGGAAGTCTAAACACAGATCAAAGGCTTTTACTTTTTCTTAAAAAAAAAAAAAGTGAATATCAATCCCTAAGCTTTCCTAGAAAGTAGGAACATTATATGTTTTTAGGATGTTTATATTGTGGAAGTTGATACCCTTTTCCCTCTTAACTAAGCCGTGGCATGCAGAATTACACACTAGGTAGCAATTTGCTTCTTTTGTGGGCTCATCAGTATTACGATTTCTTGTGCTTCCAAAATAAACACATTTATCTGAAAGTCAGTTTGATCATATAAATGTCAAAAATATATATAAAATGTTCTGCAATCTGATTGATTTAAAAAAATATATCTTCCCCACAGAGGACATGAATGTCAACTTGCTGTTCTGAGCTTTCTTTCTGCCAAGTCATCTGCTACGTAGATTTTGGAACTGCTCCAACAATGTTTGACAAGACAGAAGATGCCAATCAAAGAGTTTTACTTACTTTAAAAGCACAATTGAAGGACAATTGTTTTGTGTTACATTAGTGTTAGATGTTTTGTTATGTCTTTTATAAACAGCCCGTAGAGTTTTTGGTGTTGAGGATCCTGAAGGGGCAACGTTTACTGGAATTAATTATAGAATTAAGGAATTATAGAAAAAGACAGCAAAAAAATAAAACTGCTGTATGTATATTAGAATGCTTTAGGGCAGAATATTGTTAAATAGTTTCATAGTCAGACATAAATATTATCTACTATATCTGCTGTGTAATATGCTGCAAATGTTTTGTCACTTTTTATGTTGCCATATCACTATTATTATTATATAGCTTATGCTTACAGTTTTAATTAAATATTTTCGAACCTTAATATTCTTTCTTGTCCTCATCTTGTATAATTCAGTATTCATGTTGTTAATTACAATAACAAGTATAAAAGTTATGCTTCTTTAAAACTAAAATGTGTATATCAAAGTTAACATGGCATGTATTTTGTTCTTTATTACTCACGTTTTATTTAGTAACCAATTTTCTGATGCCACATTACATCAAAAGATGACATCTGCGACCAACAAAGCCTCATTATGAGAATGCAGGCCACTGATACCTGGTCTAGGTTTTCCAGATAATCCCAGATAATGGCCCTCTGGATGTAAGAAAACAAAAAATAGCATGCTAGCATGGTCAATATGATTACAGTCACCTGTTGTGAGATCAAGCACTTGACTATGATTGGACATCTTTCAGACCAATGAATTTTGAGGCTCTCTATAAAAGCAAGAAATTAAGAAGCACTGCAGCCAACTGTCAGGTAGATAAAAAAAAAGAATGTTTTGCATCCTGTGGGTTATCTTTCAGGCCTTGGCGGTTGTAACTGAGGGTGGTGTGTCCTCAGTAAGCGCCGAGGCTGGTGCCAAGGCAGCAGCGAACAACAATGGAGGAGCAGCTGCCAACGCAGGGGTCCAAAATGGCATCCCGTCGAACGGTCAAGCCTTTGTAGCACAGGTGGTGCCCTTCGGTGGGTCGTTTGTCATCCAACCCCTCGGCAACCCCGTCGCCCAGGCACCTGTGCAACAGCGAGTCCCCTTTGGAGCCCTCCAGCAAGGCGGGGCAATTCTTCTGGCTCAGGCAGGAGGAGCCAATCTGATTCAACACCAACAGGGGCAGGTGGCTCAGGCTGCCAAAGCGGGGGCAGTCCCACTGTTTGCAGTGCTGCCACAGGCTAATGTCATGGGAAACCAACAGAGTCCCTTTCTAATCCCCGCAAATCAAGTACAGTTTGTCCCGGTGAACGGACAGAACAACCAGCAACAGCAAGCCGCGGGGGGGAACTTGAGAACCCGCGCCAAGCGCTCAGCGGCAACGTATCCTAGGAGAATACACACTCCAGTGACAAAAATGATGAGCCCGGAAGATGAGGAGGAGGAGGAAGAAGAGGAGGAGGAGGGTTCCGGTTTGGAGACCGTGAAGAAGATGACATGAGCACCCAGAGAAAGAAAAAAAAATAAATCAATGAGAGACGAGTGCACAAACACTATGTTATTCCATGATTCAGTTGTTGTTGAGTATGATTCAGCTGTTATCCGTGTATCTTCATCCTTTTGTGTGTGTTTGACCGGTGTGTATCGTAACTAATGAAAAAATAAATCATATACGAAAAGACATTGGTGAGATTTTTTTGAATTTAGGATTTTGATTGATAAACCTAAATCTGAGAATTGTGGATTGTGGTTATATGCTGTATATTGTTGCTATATTTGATCACATAGGATACAAAGTTGTCCCTAAAACAGCTCCTCTACCATATCATTTTGTACTGGGATTAAATATTTATTTGTCTTGGAAAATATGTTAAATATTCCTTCGCTGACATTATATTTGGATTCTCTTGCTTTCTAAATAAATATACTGATTAATAAATACATTACTTCAAGACAATAATGAAATAGACATCCAAAAAGAAAACACATTTAAACACATACAAACAACAACATTAACAAACCCTTTTGAGACATATAGTATAGTGTCACGGCCATTTCAGTGTGGGAAAACATATGGATTGTGAGCACACAAGTTATATTTAGACACGTCTAATTTGAAGGAGCTGTTTGTCATGAATTTTAACAGCGAACAGGAAGAATGCGTTTTGTACAGTTCCAAACCACCCGGGCCACAAGGCAGCATATAATTAAAATAAAGCTCCAGGCTTCCACAGAGGGTGTTTACCTGGGCTGTTGCATGTGCTTTGTCAGCAAGACACACACACCTGTCACAGACACATAACACCATCTGCAGCCGACCGCAGCCATAACATGTCATGGCTCAACCCCGCTCCTTGAGCAAGCCATGAATCGTCTTCTCCCTGTCTATACTATACCAGTGGTTCTCAACCTTTTGGAGTCCCGACCCCCCAGAATAATCAGGTTGGTTTCGCAATCCCCCGCTGTCTCACCCCTTACTGAGGTAACTGGGCCTGTTAACATGCAAAAATAAAACAGTTATAGCATGCTGTCATTTCAGGTGACCCACCATGAGGTGGGTCACCTTTTGGTTTGACCCTCTTTTTGGCTTGAGTCTTCAGCTGGAATTGTTTTTCTGAGAAGCCATCTCTCCATAGTTGTACCATGTGATAGCTAGTAGCTAGCAAAACTGTCTATAAGCACGTATTGTGGCACAGAGTGCCAAAATGACCACCACCAACCATCTGGAGACCCCCATTTCACAGGCCCCCACGGGGGTACCGACCCCTAGGTTGGGAACCACTGCACTATACGACAAGACCGTTCACAGATGTAAAGTGCTGTTTTGTTTTGTCAGGGTCACTCAAGCTCATCCTTTGCTGTGTCATTAATGCTTTGCATGGCCATCAAGTGTAATTTCCTCACAGTTTTCTCGAGTTTCATAACTTGATGTGAACTTCTTGGATTGCATCAAATGAACACAAAGCGGTATCGCTGAGTTGGTTTACTTTCCAAGTTTACAGGATATATATAACATGTCCTCAAGTTAAAGTATAACTTCAGCCAATTTTAACCTGGACCTAATTTCTTAATCTTTTCAGCGTCTCTGACCAAAATCTAATCAAATAATTCTAGAGTGCTGCTGTGACTCCATAGACTACTGTGGGAACAAACATCACACACACATGATCCATTAACCACACATTATTATTATGATTATTATTATGTTTTGATTTAGATATTGTTTTTTGTGTGGTGTGCAAATGGACCATTTGTTCCCTTTGTAGTGGAACCAATTGTTATTGTTCAAAAGAGCATTCTTTTGTCCAGTGTCCTTTTATGTTTTTGTCTTTGGGTTACATACACATGTCATTTGTTTGCTCATCTGACCACAACCGCCCTCAGGATTTTGATGTGTCATGCTTCTTTAGGGTCAGAAACTCAAAGACGCTTAATCATTATGTTATTGTTTGTGGTCACTCACCACTCAATCCTGCAGAGTTGAACAGGTAGATACTGTAATTTCATTCAAGATTAACTACGCATTTTGTTAGAATTGTTTGAATATCCTTTAAAAAAAGAGGTCATTGCAAATTCCAATGACATACATGGGACAATTATAGATGTGTACTCTTCTCTAATTGGCTCCCAATAATCTCTGGGACCAATAAAAGGTCTTCTAATTTCGTAGAGCAACATGTCTTGGTCACATTTGCCCCAAGAATATCATACTAGCTCCAAGGTAAGTGTATTTTAACCATTACAATAATGCCATTTTCAATTGATTAAGTAAAACCGTCAAAAGTTTAACCACTGTTTCTTACCAGTGAACATAAACTTTTGCGGAAGGAGAAGATGCTTCAAGTCAACAGTAGGTTTGACCAAACCCTCGTGTGTTTCTCTTTCTATTTTCAGTCTGCAAAATGAAGGTGTTCCTGCGCTGCGTGTTTGTTGCCACCATCTGCTGTGTGAGTGTATGAGGTCAACCTTAAAAGTGCACATTACACAAACACACACAATCTTGTTTTCCATGCGTCAATGTGAGGGGACATGCACATTAGTTAATGCACACAGGCCTATGTATCCATGCTCTGTTTATTACAATAAATTGATACACACATCACTTACATCACTGTAATTTATCTCTTTTAATCTTTTTTTGTTTTAGGCTAATGCAGGAAAGGTAAGAAACATTCAAATGTGATTTTAAAATGATTTGATTTTGTCTGATCCAAACACCTTCCTTGTAAACGCCTGTCAAATCACTGCCCTTCTATGCAGACACAGAGGCTATTGGCGGCCATGGCAGCTATGAACGGAGGAATGGCAGGAATGGCAAACGGTGCCAATCCTGCTTTGATAGCAGGGGGCTTAAACCCACCCATGGTTCCCAGAGGGAATGGTTTTATGGCACAGCCCCAGTTTGTTCAGGTGAGTCCACCGAACCCAGCTCTTCACTTCAAATCATCCTCATTTAAAACTGCATTAGCGAGTGTTGTAACTGATAGACGTGCCGTGATGTGCTGTCTCTTCCTCTCTCGCCAAAGATGTATCCTGGCATTCCCCAGTTTGCTTTCCAGGCTCCGGGCATGAACCCTTCGCCTTTTGCTGCCCCTGTGTACCCCGTCCCTCAAGTCAATGCGGTCAGTATGTCTTCACAATGTCATGTTTACTGTGCACATGCCGTACGGTACTTTAGGCATGGCAATGTAAGACAACGTGTGTTTCTCCTTGGACAGCTCCCTTACATGGGCATTCCACAAATGGGTGGAGGAAATCCTTCTCTACAGCAG
This sequence comes from Percopsis omiscomaycus, assembly GCA_027575585.1. Lineage (NCBI taxonomy): Eukaryota > Metazoa > Chordata > Actinopteri > Percopsiformes > Percopsidae > Percopsis > Percopsis omiscomaycus. Next base: position 12,279 of record JAODLI010056186.1, on the reverse strand, counting down.
GTAATGGCAATAAACCCCCTTTGTTTCACTGCCTTGCACTCTAGGATCGGACATTAAATCACCAATTGATTTTTAAGACACTGCTCGAGAGATGAATGAAAAATTGGGTGACTCTCCGGTTGTCTCCATTAATTTACCACATAACTAAGACTAATAAACCATTAAACAGTTTTCATCTGACTCATATGCACATACTAAAGTCCAGGTGAAACGTGTTATTAATATGTCATTATTACTTTGATTAGGGAGTGCCAGGGGGTCCTGTGCAACAACCACTGGCCAGAGCCAAGGTATATTTAACTGAACTCTGTTAACAGTGCATTGATGTTTGTGGGTTGTTTGAGAAGAAGCCTGTCTAATTATCGCCCTCCCAATCTGTAGCGTCATGTGATGAAACTGGACAATTCTGTAGCAGCTACTCAGGTAACATTATGGACTTTACATGGAAATCGTTGACTTAATGGATGGATTTGCAAGGGTCACTTACACTATTCCTTCTTGACTCCCCCAGAAACCTGCTCCAACTGAAACACCAACTAGCCCTCCCCCCTGTGGACATCACCTTGAAGAGGAGCATCCATAAAATGGACACGATCCGTGGCCGCTTTTAAGATACAAGATTAGAAGAGCTTGTTATGTCATAATGTAGCATTTAAAGGCCATGTAGCATTTTAGTTCAACACTTTTTAATTAGTTGGAAAAATATGTAAACCGTGTAATTTACAATTCCATTTGAACTGTTGTCTGGACTTGATTTTCAAATAAAAATGCCTTCTTCATTCAATGGAAGTTTGTTTGCACTTCTCTTCACTTCCTTATACACGACATTATATTATATATATTATATCATATAATCACACATTATATCATCTTAAACGAATCTTGAAAGCTATATCTATAATTACTTTGAAATATATAGGAATCTGCTGCCATCTAATGGGCACTTTGAAATATTTCAATTTTCAAGATTGAAAGTTTATTAGTCAAATGCACAAACAGAGCAGCTGCTCTAAATGAATGGCAATGAAACGCTTGTTCGGGGTGCACACTTGACTCTGCAGACACAAGACAGCCAACAAAATATATGGTAGTGAAAAGTCAAATATTTACAAGGAATAACATATACTAATTACAATAAACAGGAAGTAAACAAGAACAAAAAAAATTAAAAAACATTTTTTTTAATATAATAGTGGGTAACAGAATAAGGTAACTGTGGTATTTAAAGTGACAAACAATAAACATGAAGTAAATAAGTAAATAAGTACAAATTAAATAAATGAAAATAAAATAGTGGGTAACAGAATAAGGTAACTGTTGTATATAAATATGACAAACTGACATGTGAGTAAAAGTATATACAGTCTAGATCGGGCCGCTGTTGATCTGTTTGATGGCTTGTGGCGAAAAACCTCCATCTGGTTCTGGTTCAGAAGCTCCTGTACCATTTGCCAGACATTAGAAGGGTGAACAGTTTGTAGAGTGGCTGTGGTCCCTGACTATCTTCAGGTCCTGCATGGCTGGCAGCTCAGTCCTGGTGATTCAAGAACTGGACTTCTGGACTCATTGTATATCTTGCAAATCCTTTTGGACATGAGACACTCTTCAGTTGTCAATAAAAAATTTTCTACTATGAGTGTAACAAATATATATATATATACCAGATAACAGTTCTCCTTCTACAGCCACAATCACAGGCAATTGCTCATGTTTCTATATTAACTTAGTCATTTCCTGTGATGTCATAATCCAAAATCACAGAACTTAAATACCCAAGATGAGACATTGATGAACATGGACTTCACCAGATCCATTTATAATTAAAAGTATTGTTAGGTTTTGTTTTCATTTGATTTAATGCTGAAATAATTCTATCATTAAAAATAAGTTCATAAAGTGGGAAGGTCTGGGTCCATTGCCAAGAACTGTTTTTGAAAAAAGAAAACAAAATCTACAATATCTAAGATTAAGAAGTTAAGAACATATCCAAGAACCAAATCTAGTTCTAATCCCAGCGCTTTGATCAATAAAGTTCTAACCTAACAAAAATATATTTTATACACTATACTGTATGTAAAATAAAATTACTCCCAGGTGAAAGGTCCTGGGTACATATCCAAATGTATAACTACATTCTCCTTAAAACATAATACGTACTTGATATGTACTCACTGTGTTTTTGGAAAAACAAATTTCAGTGAAAGTGAAAAACTGCCCCAGTGTATTAACATTTACTTTAAAGAACACATTAAAACTTATATACTAAAACCCCAAACTGAAAAATAATGTATTATGGCCATTGTATAATGTAAACATACGCTGATAATACAAATCCACAACAAAGAACACTTGAATGAGCAGAATATTATATCCAACATTGCAGAAACATGATACAACATAGTATGGGAAAAAGAATGCCGACTGTAGCATGTTGTCAGGAGACATGACTTACACTTAATAACACAGGTGACTACCTTGTGTCGTAAGTGTCTGAGTCTGCTGTGTCTGATGCAACAATACACACCTGTCACACTGACCACACAGTGTCTGGCCAGCCTCGCTGGTGGACTATAACAGCTCAAATGGGGACAATTTAAAAGGTATATGAAGGGTGGAAGCCAGGGTGCACAGAAACAGAAACAGACCAGAAAAAGGTAAGTGCATCTCATATTCCGTGAAGGATTTCCGACTTTATTTCCATCTTTTACCATTTTCCTGTAAAATGCAATGATGGGTCTGTATCACATGAAAGAGAATTAAATTAAACAATTATCCTCCAGGTTTTTTAATATACTTCATCATGAAGCAGCAAACTGTGTTTTTCATGGTCTGGCTATTGGGGACAAGCCTCGCATTTCCAGTGAGTTATCTCTCCTAATATGTTAGATATTGCTAATGCATTTTATTACATACTGTATTTGTATATTACTGCTCATGGCACTTGAAACATTACTATTTTAATGCATGTTACATAGGTGCAGCTTGGAATTCTTGCAAGCAACAGCAATGAGGTAAATAATAACACTTTTGATGCCACAATTATGCCACATTTATATTGAATTGAATTTATAAATAATATGGGAAACCTATGAAATGTGTTTCTTCAGATCCTAAGACTGAACGGAATGACTCTGGCAACTCTCGGACAAACCCAAGTACATAATATGCCTGAAGACCATAACTGACCTTTTCTGATGTTTCATTGAAAATTCCACCGTTATTATCTTTATACTCATCACAATTTTTTCAGAGATATGAACAATTTTGTAGCGTTTTAGCAATGTGAAGTTTGCACGATACATTTAAAACTAGTTTCAAAACTAAAATGTGTTCTTTTTTTCCTCCAGGCTTCTCAACTGCTACCCCAATATGTGCTACAGCAGCAGCCCGAGGTGCTGTTCACTCCCCAGGTGCTAAACTTTAACCCTCAGATGGCGGGCCCCTTTATCCCCCAGGGGCCCCAGCTGTTCCCCACGCAGGGTAACCAGCTAAACCCTGTACTCATCCCCAATGGCCAGCAGGAGCAGCTCGGGCCCGCCCAGGACCCCAACGCTCCTCTTGTTCCTCAGCAGGCCCAGAACCCGCAGGTAAAAACGGCAGTTGTGAGATTTTGCAAACCTAACCCTAACTGCATTGAGTTGGTCTACCTGTAAGCATCCATGAGCAAGATGCCTAACCACTACCTGCTCCATGTAACAGCAGCATGTAATTGTAAGTCGCTTTGGATAAAAGCTTCTGCTAAATGACCTAATTGTAATTGTGGGCAGGATAGTCTAATAGTCTAGGTGTTGGGACTCCCAGCCGGAAGGTTGTGGGTTTGAGCTCCAGAGTTGGCCTACTTGTAAGCATCCTTGAGCAAGATGCCTAACCCCTACCTGCTCAATGTAGGCCTAATAGCATTTAATTGTAAGTCGCTTTGGATAAAAGTGTCTGCTAAAAATGACCTGATTGTAATTGTAAAAACCGGATGAAGATTACAGATGCACCGTTGTGAAACCATTTGGCATGATACTGGTGCTACTAGAATTGGAACAGTTGCACTTTTGACCGTTAAGCACTGATACATGATTAACAAAATTCTTTGAAGCAATGAAATGTGTTACAGATGGTAACACCATGCTTTTTGGTACACTGCATACGATGCAGTGTAATAAAGTGTTCTAATCCTCTGCTTGTACTCTCTAGCTGGTTCCACAGTACCAATATCCTGTGTATGGATATCCTCAGCAACCTAGAATGCAGGTACAGTATGGTGAAGCCACTACAAACATTCTGACCAACCAGCACCAGCTATGTTCACAGGCGCACAAATTCCCCTGCTTGGAATGTATATAATATTTGTTATGTGAATTAATTTATTATCATTCTGAATAGGGCCTATTGATATCTTGACAACATTATGAGTGTTCATGTAAACATAGCATGTGCCTCCATCCATACCTCACATGACTTGCAACTCATGCTAACGCTGCATTAAAACTATGCTAACGCTATGCTAATGCCATTTTTCACAGGGCTTCCCGTACTACATGCCACATTACGGCTATCCCAACCAGAGGAATCCTGTTGTGCTGCAGCCCAACAATGGGCAGGTGGTCCAGCCACAGCAGAACCTGGAGAGGCCCACCCAGAAGCCACAGCTCCCTCTGCAGGTGAGGCATGGGTATTACAATAAGATAATTGCTTCTCATTTTGTCTGGAATGCTGTTCATGGGAGAGAAAGAAAATGATTTTACAGGCCATGTCATGGTGACAAGAGACACGACTTGCTCATAATAAGATAATTACCTATTTTGTGTCACACCTGTGTGTTTTGATCTGGTGCAGTAGTAAATCTCCCTCACGTTGACCACACTCTGTAGGCCTACTGTCAATTTGGTTTTGGTCTAGGTCCGCAGCAATGGTCTTACCACAATGCAGCATGACAAACCACGGATTTTGTAGTGTGCCTGTATTTTTATAATAAAATGTTCTTACTTACTTTTTGATCATGTTATACAGTATATTTATATTCTCCCACCTCAGCAAGCAGTCCAGCTAAAAGCAAACACAGTGACTGCACTTCAGAAGTAAATTTTTTTAATTTGTCTGTGGCAGATACGACCAGTTGGAACACAGAAAGCACCTATAACGCCCCCTCCTGATCAACGTGGAGACACAGCAGGTCCTGGAGTTGATGAGGTGAGACCCCATATCACCCCCATACAAACGCACACACGCTTGATCAGGAGATTATTATATGGCAACTTCAAATATAATGGCAATGATAATGATAATTCCAAAATTGTCAATACTGTATTTCAACAGGGTCATCCCAGCTTCCCCTTCCTGTTTGACCCATAGACACCAGCTGAGATACACTGTAAGAACAAGGCAATGAGAAAATATATCTATTTTATTTGTTTTTGTTTTCCAATCAGTTAGTCCTTTTCCTAAATGTGATTCTTTTGAATTTTGAATGTAGTTTGTATCCATGTTTGCTTCATATATTAAGCTAAATGTGTTTTTTTCCCCAGGAATCTGCACTGCTGTATTACAAGTTGTCTAATAAAAAAACATTGCCAGAATTAATGCTGAAAGATTATTTATTTATTATTGTGATATACAGACAAATCATCGGAAAAGACATACATGAATGAAATCAATTAAATGATTGAGAAATTATTTTTTTTTAAAGAATTGATAGACGTAGTATAATGGTTGATCAAACACGTAGATTCTGACTTCCACCTGAGGAGGAAAAATATCATGTATGAGTGATGAAATATCATGTTTGAGTTGAGTTATATATAGAGATCGTTAGTCTGTTGCTATCCTCACCAATGTCAAAGGATTGGAGTTGGGTTTGGTCCTGGTTAGCATTAACCTGAAAATATTATATATCAAGAAATATATTGAGTCTCAAAAACACTTAATAAAAGAGGTATAAAAGAGGTAAATATTTATTATATGCAGACACTTACCGACTGGACGCTTTCGAAAATGGATGGGAAAATAATTGTTTATATTTTAATAATTAAGACAAGAGAAAAGAACAATTGATTGCAGGCATGTATAATAATATATTCTAATAACCAACACTATAATTATTATGTATCTTGACATTACTTACAGGCCTCAGAATACCAATCTCCAGAGAGAGTTCGCTTGGCTTTAATAGGAAATAAGACACATATTTGTCAAAGTAATAATAACATATACATTTTTCTTTTAAAATTTAAATTTCTGTCATGCAAAGATATTACCATCACTGTGGAGTTGTAGGTAACCTTAAAATACGACTGAAATTAAATAAACAAACACATATTATCACAATGTAATTTTCTGACACCATCATGAGCCCAAAACAAAACAAAAGACAATTACCTGAGGAAGAAAAGGTGGAAATGGAAACTAACCAAAACACAGAGAGGAGAATACAATTATTTTTTAAATATGACAAAAGATATTTGATGGAATACATTTTTTGTATAAAAGCAGTGCTTTACCGGCGGTCTAGGATGTCCATTTGGTCCTCCCTGTGAAACATGAAAAATGAAAGTATAAGTCAGTTGACTCTGATGCGTGAGCTTTGATACATCAAGAAAATATAAAGAAAATGTTTGTTGTTACCTTGTGATGGGGTGGAGGTCCTCCCTGATATTAATATAACAAAGAAGTGTCAGCCAACATTTTGCTTTGATATTTTTCTATTTTAGAATTCAGCTGTTAAAATGATTTGAATTGTTCAATGTTCACATAAATTACATACCACTGGCAGCAGAAATATATTATCCCCCTGTATAAAGGATAAACAGAATGATATAGTAATAGTATATATATAGATATTAATTTGTGGTGTTTACAGGTACAATAATTATTGTTTTTGTTTGTTTACCTCTTTCAAAGGAAGACCAGTGACATTCTATAGAGAAAAGCAACACATTTGGTTAAAGACGTAATTGGTCTCCCATGCACATTTAACATTTTCTCATGTCTTACCTGAAATGTCACATTATTAGCCTGAAAAAAGGATCACAAAAATAGGGGACTTTATCTGTCAGTTATAACCAATAAACAGTTTTGTTTTTATAGAACAATTAGAAACCTTTTCTGCAATGGTTCTCAACATGAAATCACTATTCATTTTAAATAAAGTAAAATACAATCTGTAGTGGTTTCAGGTATAATCAGTAACCAATATACAGTTTTGTGTTTTTATCGTACAGTTAGAAACCGTTGTAGACCCACCTTGAAAATGGGGATGAACTCGAAGTTGCTCTAAAAAATGGGAGAAAAAGGTCAAATTAAATTTTAATTTTAGTTAAATTTTAAATTAGTTAAAGTCCTACCGCTTTGTCAGGGTGCAGTGGGATTCCTCTAATAACATTGAAAATGCCCCTGTACTAATGTTAATATCTTCCATTATTAAGAATTGACCCTTACATCTGGCCTCTTGCCACCTTGGTGTCTTCCAGGGCCTCCCCAATGAGCTGCAGGTCCATGGAATTGCCTTCGCCCAGGGTGGTCGGAAGTCTCATTGGACATACTTCCATGCTCAGCTGATTCAGAGGCGTTGGCACCCTTTCTCCAGGATGGGCGCTCCCATTCTCTCTGTAAGAAAATGTGTCTCGTACTATAACCCTTTCAAAGTGAATCCATCTCTACACTGTAAAAACAATCATCTAATAATGAAGTTCAAAATAGCTTGTAAGTGTTAAGACAACAAAACTAGCTTGTTGCTTTAACTCTGTTACATTCAGCTAAAAAAAACACTGAATTTATTCACCTTGGATAGTTATAAGAGTCATAGGAGTTACATTATTGTGACATTTTACTTTAGCAGGTTCAAATCTAGTGTAGAACTTAAGTAGAACCAGTCTTGTACAGTTAATAATCTAATATATATATAATGTGTATATATATATAAATAAATAAATAAATAAAGGATTCCAAAATGAAGAAAATACCCTTTTGTCACCCTTCCTGAGATTCTCAGGAGGGGCACCACTGCCATCCTCCTCTCCTTCTATTGGTCCGTGGGTGCTGTCAGCCTCGGGTCTTCCAAAAGGTCTGGCGGTTACCCACCCTGGTGGAGGACCTCCTCCAAATGGTCCCCCCTTTGGTGGACGCTCTGGCTCCTGGGGCTTAAATACATCATTATATCAAAATTAAACAGGTAAAATCCATAAGAAGTACCTTGTAAATGTGCCTTTGTCATGTCTACATGCACTACCTTTAAGTTGAATCTATCTTCAACAGCATGGATGTTAGGTTTACCCTTCTGCCACTGCTGAGCATCTGACTGGAGAGAATCAATGAGCGACCAGTCAATGAGCCATTTAAAAAGCTGAACAACGCAATGGGGTTTCGATGAGGGCTATACTCACATGTGCAGCCACTGCTGACAGGAGTAAGGTCACAATACACAGGAACTCCATTGCTTCTCAGGAACCTATAAGAAAAGTACTTTTTTTCATGTCCTGAAATGTACCTGAAATGTTATATAATAATAATAATAATAATAATAATAATAATAATAATAATAATAATAATAATAATAATAATAATAATACACTTTATTTATAGAGCACCTTTAAAAACAAAGTTTACAAAGCGCTTTCACATTTAAAACAAAGCAGAATACTCAGTCCAACAAAAGCAATATAACAGTTAGTTAAGAATAGGATAGAGGATGAAAGCTATAAAGCAAATATCATATAACATATGATATTTGTATTAATAAATAATAACAGCAGCATATGAATAAAAAAAAGAAGGTAAAATTGATAAAACAAATAAATAAAGTAAACAGTAGTAGTGATAAAGAGATACAAAATTATAGGATAGCTCCCATAAAACACTTACCTGTAGGATGCAAGTGTACCTTTGTGCTGCTTGAGCACCCACGGACCCTTATATATTGGATATTAGGCGTTGCAATAAGCCTAGAGGGCGTTCGAAACAGCAGTGATTCATCTTGGCTGTGGCAGCTATACTACCCACACTCTTTGCTAATGCCATTGCAATTGACAGTTTGCTAATACAGGGAGGGCTGTTGGCAATACTGCTTTACAGTATGGCAATAATGTCATTGATGTGATTGTTTTGTTGTTAAAGTTCTCTTGTCAAACATGGCAACTATGGCAACATTAATAATGTTACAGCACTGTGAAATGAAAATAATATTAAATATTAAACACCAGGAAGAGACGTTTTCAGGTGGTTAAGTGATGCATATTTTGTGTGATCTGCTTTAGCCACTGTGTGGTTTGACTTGTAATCATAATTCCTCTTAATACCAGGTCCAACACCCTTTTTCCAATTATGCAATTCTGACTAAAGGTAAGATGACTTATGTATTATACTGTATTTTCTGCAATGGTTCTCAACATGAAATCACTATTCGTTTTAATCAGAGTGAAATACAATCTGTAGTACATGGTTTCAGGTACAGTATAATCCATCAAATAAATGGAAAAAAATGCTTATACCTGCTATGTGGATTTGGTTCATATATCTGTTATTGGACCCACACCTCTTTCAAATGAGTGGAAAGATTTCATAATATTACGGGTGTATTATTATTTTCAAAACAATCTAACGTAATCATGTAAAGGCAGGAAACTATTTAAGAAGAGCTCACAGCTGCTTAAAACATCAAATACTCACACTCTCTTCACTTCACAAACGGCTGGAATTGAAAGAGACTGAACGGTAAAGACATTACTCTTGGACTGAATACTCATTTTCGATAGCATTCTGCATCTAATTATTCGCCTGATCAACTTTATTATTTTTCAACAGGCATAATCATGTTAAAGCTAATGATCTTGCTTGGATGCCTTCTGAGCCTCTCGTTGGCTCATCCAGTGAGTGTGAAAATATCATGGCGCATGGGAAATGTTAATGTGACATATCATTTCATCCAATATTGAATATTGACTGTTTTTTCTTTTTTTTTAACAGCTTGACACTGAGCATGAGCGACTTGTGCGCTCAAGCTCTTTTTCCAACTCCAATGAGGTATAACTCTTATCTAATTCAAATTTCACACGGTAATTGTACTACTGTTTTTTTGCATTTGACTGCCTAGTAGAGTAGCCGGGAACCTGTGGGGCCATGAGGTGATTTTTTACTTTTTGTTACTGCTTTCAGTCTAGTATTATTACCTTCAATCAAATATGCATATTATTGTTGTTTATGTGTGTATTCTATATGGTGGTACATAGATTGTGACCCACCAGGGTTCTTCTCTTTGGGAGCAATGGGTCAAAAAAGCAGTAGAATTCTTGAGAACATCGTCTTCACTGGGTATGGGGATCTGTGATTACAGGTTTACCCTAGATTGACTCAAGAGCAGTTGTTCCAGCTGTTCCAACTGCTGCAGCAAATTCTACCTACAACTCCTGGTCCAACTACAGCTACAGTTGGATGAAAATAAAGATATAACACAAGACCACCATCATCAGCTGCACTGCAGGCCTACAATATATGGCATAGTTATGTTATGTGACTTTTAGTTGTTCAGACATGACATGTGCATCAAAATAACTGTACTCTGTATCTATCTGTATACATCTTAATTAAAGGCAACCCAAAAATAAAATGCATTTTTGTTAAGAAATTAATGTACTGTACATACGATATGGACAATCTGTATTTGTTATGTAGTCATTTGGTCAAAATCTGCACATTCATAGCTAGCGCGAGTAGCCTACCTGTGCTGTGTTCTGCACGGGGCACGATCACGCGACCTCAGGCCGACGCGCTTGCTTGGAGGCTAAAACACGCAGGTGCTAGTGTCTGTCACTGCCACATCTCTCACATCTTACATCAAAAACACATTATTGCATCAACAAATTACCATGGGCCGCGATCGTGTACCAAAACTGTTCCCTCTCAGTCCAGGAAATTAACAATCCACATTTTCGGCAGGATCTTTTCAGCACGGCACACTTTATTCATTCAAAGCTGGCGCCATGGCTTTCTCCAGTGTCCGATGTTCATTGGACCAAGTAAAAGTAAACACACATCTTTCCAACCCTTTCACACACTGCAAGCGGAATATATTAATTTCAGACTGCCGCTGTCTGGTACGAATTTGTGCAGCGCAGGTAACGCAAAATTAGATATCTGATGAGAGAAAAAAAGGGGGGGGGGGGACAAATGCCAGATTTTGAAATGTGGGGGAGACGTGTCCCCACCCATGGTCTTTAAAAGCTGCAGAATTATGAGAAATCTTCTTCTTCTTCTTCTTCTGTTCTTCAGTTCTGCCAATTTAGGGCACTATGGCAATCTGAAGAGTTTAAAGATGCTTAACAACCATCAAAATGGGCATCATGTCAATATACTGTAAGGCCTACATATCACCAGAAGCCTACCGAGAGAACACATTATATCTGCACACATTAGACAAATGCAATGGTTGAATGCAATCTCATTGTAATTTACATTTACAAGGTGATTTAGCAGACGCTTTTATCCAAAGTGACCTACATACATTAGTCAAAAAACAGAGTGGGATGACTGCAGGGAAGGATAGTTTAGTGGTCTGGGTGTTTGACTCCTTTCCAGAAGGTCATGGGTTCAAGACCCAGATTTAGCCTACCTACAAGATTGTTAACCTCCGCTAAATTATCTAATTGTGATTGGAAACAAAACATGGTCAACAGAAGTAAGGCTAAATAAATCAGTTTACATGGATCATGTCCAGTCACCGCTGTTCTGTTTCCCAACAGCAAGGAGATTAAGTCTTGCATGCTGGACAACACTTTTGGGATCATCCAGGAGAAACATCCTTTCATCATATCTAATACCATATAATACCATATCAAAATACCATTGACAGGTGAATGAATGATTGTGCAATGAAATATGCTTTGAAAAGCACATGTACACATAGCAGAACATGCCAGAATTTTCCATCCTTCAGTCAAAGTCTCCTTGTTCTTCACTAGAGGTAAGATCTTTTTAAAGGTGTAAATAACATACTGCTCATAAAATTGAATTATCTGTTTAAAAAAAATAATCTTTTACTTCAATGAAGCTGTTAATCTTGGCTATGTGCTTCATAGTACTGGATGTTAGGCATCTTGCTCAAGGATGCTTAGAGATAGGCCACCTCTGGGGATTGAACCCACGATCTTCTGGCTGGGAGTCTAACACCTAGACCACTAGGCTATCCTGTTTGAATTATAGACTATAATCTTTCTATATAGATTATAGAAATTGTTTGAATACGCACATACGCACACACGCACGCTGTTATTAACAATGTTTAATTTTTTTATTATATTT
>JAODLI010056175.1:0-15790 GCA_027575585.1 Percopsis omiscomaycus | reverse complement strand
GTAAGAAGAAGCGCGCTAAACTATTGTTATGAATGGAAATACTTGGAAACGCTATCATTCGCAATGGTTTGTGGGATAAGTAGTTCATTACCTAATTTAAATAATTTTGTACACAGTCTTGTACCTTTGCCTTTTTTCCGTTTTTCTTGGATTTTTTTGCTCCGATTCAAATGTTTGATGGTCATGACTCATGTTGTTGCTGGTTGGATTAGTTCAAGGCTTAAAACTCTCTATATAAGGATTTTTCGAAAAGTCAATGGAGAAAATGAATGGGAAATTTACTTCCGGAACCAGAGCCGAAAAAAAAAGTGGGCGGTCACTGTTGAGCTCTATTATTTTGGCATTGGGAAGCCTTTTTCAGACACAAGCTGTCTTGGTATCTTCTTCTAGTTGTTTGTAATTCTAAAAGCTGGTTACTACCACTTGCCACATCACCAGTCATGCTTACCCACAACAGATTATAACTAGGCTGTCTCGGGGACAGTGGACTGTTGGAGGGGGCATAACTAGAACTGACCTAGAAATGGCAATCTATGGCCGCTATGTAACATTAGCGGTGGGCAAGGGCTGGCCTTTGGCAGGGATTGGCTGGTCTTAATTTCCTGCTTGTGAGTTTTAAATTACACCCTCCTTATATACATAATTTTGCTTCCTCTCCTTTAATTCTTGAAGACTGCATTCAGGTCTGTTACTATCAGTCCTCTGCTTGTGCTAGTGCGGCTGCTAATGTCTCCCTTCCTAAGACGTCGGAAACGTGGTGTGCCCTAGGGCCAGACATTCTACACTTCACTTCCAGTTCCCAACCTGAGATGTTTGAGTGGAGGGAGCACCCCTTCCCCCTCGCCTATTACATAAGTGCACACTTGGATGCTTTCCTGATCCACATAGACAACAGTAGGGTACATTTGGGGATGTCAATACACAAAGAACATAGGAAGAAGACCCCCCAATGCACAAATGATAAGGCTTAAAATACCTCATTCAAAAAATTTGTTAAATGTGCTATTTTAGGGTTGCTTGAGTATTTTCCAAATAAAGTTTGGGTAGATTTAAGGTGATATGAGATCTCAAGTCAAGTGAGGATCAGAATGTGTCAGGAGAAGGATGCTAATTTGTCCTCATCTAGACACCAATTCAATGAAAATCGGCTGCCAGAGTGGAAGCCTCAACACCACCTATTAAAGCAGAAATTGAATACAGTATTTGTGTTAGTACTCTAATAAGGTAAGTTGTAAAAAATTAATAAAAACTCGGTGTTACATTCCTGCTTTATATTCCTGTGTAATACGCATACAACTGATGCACTATCCTGTATGCATACATTTAATCTAAGATCAAAGCAGGCACTATGAGGTTTCCCCTTATTTATAGTCTATGGGTTTCCCCTAGTGTGTTGAATAGTTAGCTGAGAAACGAGATGAGAATCAAGCCAAGTAGGGTTCACCAACAGTAGGCTATGTGGATGTGAAGCTATAGGCTAGTCTATGCTCGTAAATCGCTGCCACGTAATGAAGTTCGTGTGCCGAAGTAGCAGGCAGCAACAACACCAGCGTAGCCTATAAAGCCGAAACAGAACTTCTTTCTACTCTGATAACACGGTATACGTAATAACAAAAATACATGGGCTACCACATAATATGACACGCCAGATCCTTTGATTCTGAAATAATACCTTAAATCCAGGAAAACTCAGAGCACCACAATGAAATATACTCGTAATTTTAGTGTTATTGGGTTGTAACGTTACACAAAAACGTAAAATATGCTTCTAGCAAGTAGGCTAAGTAGACTGTTTACCTTACTTCTATTTAAAACACTTGGTAGGCTACAGTCTTAACGTTATGGTCCTCATCACGTTTCATAGATTTATGATTGAAGAATAACGAATGTTTAGTATTCGATTAGAGGTAGGTAGCCTACCTGACTCCGTTGGTCTTCAGTTTTGAAATCTCAAGATTGCTCCTCTATTCTTTGTGTCTACCTCAGACCCGGCGCAGCTTTGTATACGCGTGCATTGAAACCAGAAGGAGCCAGTTTTCCACTGTACTGCCTCCTCCTGATTAATAAATATTACGGACAATGACGTATGTTAAAGAAAGAGACGCCCCCTTCCGAAGCACTGTAGTTTCAGAGAAAGGATCGTCATCCAACGTTTTCACACAGTAGCCTAGCTTTTATAGCATAATTGCTGACACATTCATGTATAGCCCTACTATATTTATTTAAATATTTATTTAAATAACAAAATAGGCTACCTATTGAGACACCAGAGTGAGAATGACAGAGTTAACAGACAAAGAGGTAGTTCGATTGATTTAGTTTAACTTAAAACTAGGCCTACTAGACCTCCTATTTCTATATCTACAAGTAGAAAACCATCCATACCTGCATTTTAAATAAATACTATTGTGTGTGCTCAACTGCAATGAAAGCAGTTGAGCAGGATACACCTCAGGAACCAGGGCATGTTTGTTATGGTGAACTGATGTTCTACAAAAGGCACACCCAAGGTTTCCAGGTAAAAATCAACAGGACGTTGTGTGGATGATTGAATCATCTAGTGCATCTCGTCATCAGCATGTATTTGTCTGAGAAGAAGTTCATCTTACAGCTATGTGTGTGTGTGTCCCCCCCCCCTTCCTGCTCTGTGCTTTGTTAAAGAAGGAAGTAAACAATTACCAGAATTATCTGACAAAGGAAAGAGCACAGGTTATGATTTTGAAACAAACAAAACCATCTGATTTTTCCAGAGAACAGAAAGAAATGTTATTCCGAATGGGCTCCAGATGGACTGACTAATTTTCACAGAGTAGGACAACATTATATTATTACCATATCTAATTCAAATTTGGTGCAAAGGTGTTGATTGAATGAGTTGTGAGTTGTATTTAAAAAAGGAAGCTTCCAGATGTCATAAGGCCAATTTATAAAGTACGTAGGAGGATAAGTAACAATAGGATGTGTAGTATGGATTTAAAGTTGAACCTTTTTTCACAACTACTACAGTGTGTTTTGGCTACTTTGGATGTTTAACAACTTAATGTTCCACCAGGGCCACCGGGGCATGACATGTACTATGTGTGACGGATAGGTAACCCTAAACTATACATTGAGTACCATCAATCATCTCATTTAAGATGGTTGTTATTAATTAAGATGACTAAGCATGATTCAGACCTTACCCATTCTAATTTTGGAAATATACTGTATGTTTCACTATCATTGGTCAATATTCTTCATTGTGATGCACAACATTTTAAATATATGTGAGAACAAAAAAGTAGATTTTTTGCTTTTTCACATGAAAAAAAAACACATCCTGGAATGGAAAAAAAACATCCTGATTAATAACTAATTGTATGGAAATCCCACTGTCATATCTTTAGTATTGCTTATATTAATTTCACATGTAACTACAGCATTTAGCAGGTGCTTTTATCCAAAGTGACTAACTTAGATGCTAAGAATTACTATTACATATAAAAAAATTTATTATTATTATTGTTATATTGTATACTGTATATTATATTGTTTATTCTTTTTTCATATTATATTGTATTAGATTCTAAATTTAAATGGAGTAAATTAACCTGTGTATTATTCAATGGGAGTAATAGAATACTTAAATAGCTATTTAAAATACACAAGTATAAGCAAGTTTAAATTTAAATAGTTATGTTTTGCATGTAGGCCTACTAACTTTATTTGCACACAATTGTATTTTGTGTTTTGGGAAGTTGTAAGCTACATTATTACCCATAACTTACATTATGTAAGTACATTATGTCATCCTATATAGTTCACACGTATAACAACTCCTGCTGTCAACAACCTTGAAGATCAGAGCAGTACATTAATGTGATTATTGGTTTGACAATATATGGAAGCATGCTGTGGGTTTGTTAAGGCTCAGCTAAAGTCAGGGCACAGCATGAAGCCCTGGGGGTCCCCACAAGGCACAACAACACTCAACACTCACACAACAAAACATGTTTTTCATGGACACTCTTATGCAATCAATTCCATGTCATTCCTCTTGGTTTAGATTTGTCCATGTCAACTAAATGTCCCCTTGCTATGTTAATTTCCAGGGCCCACTGACTGAGGTGACCGTGTTAGGTGATTGGCACGTGAATATGCATGTGCTTACTGCATAATTAAGGCTCAGAGGAATGCTGGCGTGGGATTGGTAAAGCAGTTGGATGAGGAAAAAGGCCCCTCTGTTTGCTGGTCCACTGGTGACAAACAGAGGCCTCACATTATCAGTCCGGTCAGTGTTGGGTTTACTGTATTGTCCAATGTCCCGATCTCTTCGACACCCTCTTTAATAGTCATGCTGGAAAACAGGGGAATAAAGTGCCTTTTTATGGATTGGGTTGTACGGCCAAGCACAGGAACTCAGTGGAGGCTAAGGTTGTCAGGTTATTCATGACTTTCACCTCTGTTCCAAGCGTTTCCCAAGCAACAGTTAAGCTGTGAGAACTACATAGCAATTCACTGCCACTGCCAGTGGTTTAAAGCAGTGAGCAGGGGTGAAAATAGATTAATGTTAATTAATAAGTGATTCATGGTTGATTGCTTTGCCTCTTTAAAAGGGAGCAAGTCATAGAGACTTTTAAAATTAAGTTTTCTTGAGATTATTAGTGTCTTTCAAATAGAATAATGTTTTTTGAAAAGACATATTTGGCATGATTTGCCAATTAGGTCATTTTAACACTTGTGTCTGTTTAGTTTTAAGTCACTTACAGTGAGTACCATTACATAATATTAAGGAGCAGGAACATCTTGCAAAAAGGATGCTTATTGGTAGGCTGTGCATGTCAGGGATCAAACAAAATAATTTCCTCCTCTTTTTTTTTTACAATAAATAATAATTTCACTATAGAAACTTGTTACAAATACACAAATGAATAGTGAGACAATTTAATGGCTCAGGAACACGCAGATCAACATTTCTATTTATAGAAATGTATTGAATAAAATATCAGTATGTGTTATATAGAAAATTTAAGTTTCATGCTGTTCCATTACAAAATAAATTAATATTACTGTAGACAGGGTAGATAGGTCATGAGTTGCACTTCTTAGTTAACAGTATATAGTATGTGATCCCTAAAATGGGAGATAATGAACATGTAAGCTTACTCAATGCATTTTGTGTGAAAATAATGAGAAATTCTTATAATGGTGTGAGCTAATTAAAAAATGGTGTGGAGGACCCAAACTGTTTACAAAACTGAGAACTTACTAGTCATTTGACAAATTTGATTAACCAATTGAGAAAAACTAAACAAGTCTAAAATTATAAGGGATAAATTAGGAGAGGGAAAGCACCTTTATCTTTGTCAACCAGCATTTTCTGCTTATGCTTGTCTCAGCATCTTTATTTCCTTTGTCTATTCCTACTTCTTCAATCTAATGCTGTATCAGCTGAGCAAGACCACCACGCCATGTTTGTAATGTTTCATTAGTAAACATTTACTTATAGAGTATTTAGGTAACTGTACCTTATGTTAAAAATTACAATAAAATCTTGAATGAATTGAGCTATATGACGGATATACTGTACAGTACATTACAGTCTAGGTGGTGAGAGATGTTCTAATGTGAATTGTGCATTTGGGCTAATTTTAGACGCATGTACCGGAAAGGGATGAGACCAACACCCTGCTGCTGTTGTTCTGTGACCTGCAGGGGTGATTTTATAATCTGAGAGATAAGTCCCACTTTTTATGGTCCTGGAGGAAGGCAAAACATTTTTTATTGTATCTATTGATTTTATTTATTTAATTCATTCATTAATTAATTAATGAGAAGGGGGGTTATGCACTGCACTAAAAAGATAGATTTCATTCAAAAACTAAAAATTACAACAACAATACAGCAACAACAAACAACAACAACAATGAAATCAATGTATTCATGCAAATATCCAATCCTATTACTAACTACATCCCCACCCCCATCTTTGTATGTCACTTGATACGCTGTCCCATCACAGCATACTGCTATTGGAGTCTCAGCCAGAGTGGTTGGGAAGACGCAACCGCCGACCTCTCATGTTACAAAACACAGCGTGTGACAACATTTCTGCTGAGTAAAAAGGTCAAGAGGAAAGATATGCCAACTCACTTACATATAAAAGTGGGTTGTGATAGTCCTTCGATTCTGAAATTAAACTGAAAGGACTGTCATGATGGACAAACTTGATATGAATGGTATTTTACTATAACAGTGTAATGACCTAAAGGTGTGACCTTGCTGACGTTCCCTCTGAATATGCCGATGTAAATTAATGAACAGTGCCCCACCATAATGTTTACATTTTGCAACACAGCTGTGCACAAAATTAGCTGTAGCGGGAGTTTATGAGGAAGGTTAGAGCTTATAAGGCTCTGTAGGAGGAAGACTAAAGAGGAGTGCCATTCACCCAGAGTCTGAGAAAGCATAACTCTGCCCTCTGCTGGTCTTTCTTAATACACTAGAAGAGGAATGCTAAGGTGTACTACCTTACTTACTCTAACTAACTCTACTGTAATTAGATGTATTGAGCTTCACAATCCTGTTAGTATATTTAATAAAAAGTAAGCCTATACTATTAATTTTAAGTTTTATAATTATTTTTTTAAACTAATGTGTAATAGGTAGCTCATCTGTTGCTAGTCATTACATAAGTTTGCATCTCATTATATCAGCTTAATTCAAGATATTTCTACAATCTACAGTAGGCAAATATTTATTTTTGATCACATTTTGTTTTATGACAACGTGTTGTATTCAAGATGTTTAAATAAGGAAAGTAATGTAGCAACTGTACCACAAGAGGGAAGCAAAGAAGCATAACCTCAGAAATAGGGCAGGCCTAAAACATAGACTGTATAAATAAAATCCTAAAATCAGGTGTGCATACAAATCAAGCCAGGGATATCATGTCTGCAGATATATCCTATAGATTGGGGCATAAATATATGAATTCTTAACAGATATGGTTGGTCAACAATATTGAAATATTGTGGTGCACCTGAAAAGGCCCAACAATTGGATGAGATAATCCATGGATTAAAATAGTTGTTATTGCATGCAAAATCCCTGCTCAAATTAGTTACATTCACGAACCGCTATGGCATCCATTCATTTAGTCGTTCATCAGCAGTTGCACAGGGCATCTCAATTTTAAACTGGAATGTCATGAAACTAGTGACTATGTAATAGTATAATTATTTAACCTTGGGTCCGGCCATGGGGGTAGTATTTTATGTATTTTATGTATACTTGATGATCTTTTTCTTAGCAAGTAGTAATCACATTCACATGCACACCATGATCATAAGGTGCTTTGCTTCTGAAAACAAAAGTCCTGTTTTTCTTATGTTGTGATGATATACACTGCTCCAAGAAATGTAAGGAATCATCACCAAGTCAATTCAACTTCAGGGATAAACAGGGATTTCAATCTGTCCAGTTAGGAAGCATAATCGTTAATCAATGTCACCTGTTCAAATGAAAGTGACAACAGGGGCACAGGAGAGGCAACAGTAAGACCCCCAAAAAGAGAATGTTTTTTCAGGTGGTGGCCACAGACAATTGCTCTCTCCTTATCCTTCCTGACTGATTCTTCTGTAGTTTTGCTTTTTGCTAGTGTCTTTGTCACTACTGGTAGCATGAGGCGGTACCTGCAGCCCATTTAGGTTCCACAGCCAGTCCAGCTCCTCCAGGATGGCACACCCATACGTGCCGTCGCAAGAAGATTTGCTGTGTCATCCAGTACAGTCTCAAGAGTATGGATGAGATACCAGGAGACGGACTGTTACATGAGGAGAGCTGGACAGGGCCGTAGAAGGGCATCAACCCAGCTGCAGGACAGGTATCTGCTCCTTTGTGCGAGGAGGAACAGGAGGAGCACTCCCAGAGCCCTACAAAATAACCTCCAGTGGGCTACTGGTGTGCATGTTTCTGACCACACTTTCAGAAACAGATTACAGAATTAGCAGGTCTGCCATTGGTGCCCCACTCTCTTAACAGATTAGAGCAGGTTCACACTGAGCACATGTGACAGACGTGAAAGAGTCTGGAGACGCCGTAGTGAATGTTATGCTGCCTGCAACATCATCCAGCATGACCGGTTTGGCGGTGGGTCAGTGATGGTCTGGGGAGGCATATGCTTGGAGGGTCTCTCCAGTGCACCTGTTGTCACTTTAATTTGCACCAAAACCGATGACATTGATTCACAATCGCGTATGGTTCCTAACTGGACAGATTGATATCCCTGAAGTTGAATTGACTTGGTGTTGTACTGTGATGATTACGTGTTCCCCTAAAAAAACATTTTTAGCAGTGTACATTGCAATTTAATGTATGTATTGAACTTTTGTTTTGCTGTAGTTAATCCGTCTGAATGAAGCTACCCCTGAATATAAAACTGTGGCAAATTTTGTAAAGCATGATGGGATGTTGGATAGTCACATTGTATCAATCAGCAGAATCCAGAATCTAGACCTGTGGGAAATGTATTGTAGGTAAGTACATTTAAACAAGCTCTTTTACTGATTGTACTGATTATTTTGTCACTGACTCTCTTCTCACTGTTTTTTAAGGAAAAAGAAACAATTAATGAGAATTCAAGGTGCCAAGGAAATTAAAGAGAGAAGACTATTTCATGGAACCAAAGACAGCAATGTACACAACATTTGCACTTATAACTTTGACATTAGATTAGCTGATACCCACCTCCATGTTTATGGAAAAGGTACATGAGAATGAAGTAACAACAAAACATCAACACATTTAGTAATAGTAAGTGGTGTACACATGCATAATTTCTAATACTTTATTTTTTCCTTTCTTTCTTGAAGGTACATATTTTGCAATACATGCCACATACGCAGACAAGTACAGTGAATGGAGCACTGATTCACTGCCTCTGTATGGTGAGAAACATCAAGGGGTCCAAGGCCAAAAAACAAAAATACTATTTATAGCGCGAGTTATGGTTGGAAAATTCAAATTAGGACAGAGTGTTTTCCAAAGACCTGATCATAATTCATTAACTATTGAGCATGACAGTTGTGTGGATGATATAGGAAATCCCAAAATCTTTGTAATTTTTGACCCCAATCAAATATATCCAGAGTACTTGATTCAGTACTGCTGATGAAAATAAATATAGTCTAAAATAATATCCAAGTCATTATTATTTTATTTTCAATAAAATAATTAAGATAAATATATACATATTTAGTAAAAAATAAATAAAAAAATTGGTAGGTTCAATTTAGTTTTCTGTTCTGTGATAACCAAGCAGCATTTGCAGGATCCTTCAAATTATACCAAGGACCAAGGATGCCTGTGTGCATCTTCTGTGTTCTTGAAGCACCCACAATCCTATGCGCACGCATTGTAACGGAAAAGTCTTAAAAAAAATTACGTCGATTAAGGAGCGCGAGTTGACTACAGCTCAGTATGTATTTAAATTAAAATGCTACAGTGTCCTTGTAAATGTGTTCTCCTCGTAAATGTGTTACATGAAAATAAAACGTGTTAATTCAAGTATATACCTTGTTATTAATAATGCTAACTTTGACTAACTGAAGCTGTGTTTGATAACGTCGGCTGTAGGTAAAACGCTATTTCCTTGTTTTTTGAAAATAGCATGTAGGCTAATTGAAGGCAGTACCTTTTCAATGACCTACACCTGCACACTCGCTAGTGTGTTCCATTGGTTCCCCCCGAATGCTCGGAATGAGTCTTTCCTAGTCTCTCTAGGAACCTGTCGGAAGCAACCTTGACTTTGAGAAACACCCTGACTGCAGTCATACCCCTCTTAAAACCTACAGGAAAAAGTGGAAAGTTATTTACTAAGTAAGTAAGTCCTATAAAATATTAAACACATTAAAGTAGCCTAAATACAAATGTATGAAAATCATTAACAATTAAAAACTCTAGGATTATCAAGTTGGAGGTGATGAGCTGTTATTTTCGTAACGCAGTTTATCCTCTGATTTGGTGCAATACATTAGCCTATGCTTGTCACCATAAACCCGTAAACCCGACGATAAAATACATTTAGATATTTTAGAATAGGCCTTTAGTGTGAAATCCCAAAATGATCTCGCTGATGATTGAATGATTTACGTTCAGTTGAGTATAGGGATTTTGACGACGAGAATTAACCAGTGTTATAGGCTACAAATGTTGTTTTATTTACAGCAGACTAGAACGTTTTCTACTCTCTTTTGTGAATCGAATTTTATGAATGTAAAATAAACTCCCCCACGTTTTCCATCTCGCTAAAACTTTTACCATACACTGATACTACACTGACGTTACAGAAGCGAAGAGCCAGGCTGAAAAAGTTCTAGTTAAATTAGATTAACCAAATACATCGTGACAAAAATATAAAATTTCCTATAATTCTACTGTAGCTACTACTGTTTTACTAAAATAAATATGACATTGTCAAGAACGTAGGCATTCATGTTTTTTCTTGCTCTTGATTAGTCCTTCTTGTGTGATGCTCAAAAGTTGTTTATTAAAGTAGGTTTTATTACATGGAATAATTAAAATAGAATAGAATTTCCTTGTATTTCACAGGGTTTTTATATATTGTTTGAATGGAATAGATTTTTTAAATATGTTGCATCTGCACACTTGGGCAATCTTATTTTTGTTGTAGTTCGTAGAAATTCTTTTTTACAACAATACTTTCCCCCATAACTGATCAAATCAGATAGGCCTACTGAGCATCAGGTCTGGTAGTGTGGGTAGTCTATTCGGGGGTGAGGTGAGGTGAGGTGCCTCAACAAGCAGATAAAGAATAAATGCTCTGCAAATGTAATTAATACAAACAAAGTCAATAGTATTCAGTCTGTGTTTCTATATTACATTTTTTTTAAAGTAAGATTTATTTTAATAACCAACATAATTTAACATATTAACTAATTTACATAGCCAACAAGCAATCTACAATAATGTGTAGGCACACAAAAAATGAAGCAGTGGTAAAACCAAAGGCGGAAACATTTGATCTGTACGTGAAGATAATGGCCAGAAGAGGTCGCTGTTGACAAATTTTAGGTCATTTGAATTGAAAATATTGGTCAGATTGACTGTCATCTTCCTGTTTCCTGGCCTATAGTCACTGGTTTCAATATGCATGCACGTGGCTTATAGGGTGATATTTTTCGGGGGTAATTTCTCTAGAATACTGAAAGAATGTTCCTTTGCTAAAATCTATGAAACCCCTATTTTAGAGACACCATGAGTAAAAAACCTATCTTTGTTATTTTGACAAAGGGTGATAGAAGCTGGGTGCAAAGTAACACAATTGTCTATTCAAGTATTGGGGGTGGGGTGGGGATATAGTGGAAATTCCTAAAATAGCTGCATTTTCTTATTTAAATATAATTATAGCCTATGTGAAAATTGTATCCTGATATCCAAATATGTTACATTAATACTCGTAAATTGGATCCTGCATATTGTAATATATTGGCTCACTTCCAGGTGGTGTGTTCAGTCACACTGGGAATAACACTGGACACCTCCATATATAATTTGAATGAGCTAAAGTACGTCATGTCGGGACATTTCCCAATGTCCCGACATGTCAAAGACCCCACTAACATTATACAATTATACATTATACAAAAACAAACATTTGAACATTTATAGCCTACATATACATTTACATTTTCATTGTAGAGGGTGAAAGGCTCCCAGGAAATATAATTCAGACGAGATTATGAAATCATGTATTTTATTACAGAAAAGTGTTGACTTATCATTTACAAAACACGGCACAATTTAGTCTACGCATCTTACCTAACACCTTGTCATCAAAACCATCTATTGTCATTTTGACAAGCTCTCTCTGTGTCACCGGAGATGTTTTGTGACAGTCAATACAACCTCATGTCCCTGAGCAGAGAGAAGGGAGAAACATTAAAATGTCATTGCCATGAAGCGTACGGGAGAGAGACAGAGAGGGAGAAGGAGAGAGAGAGAGACAATGTGAAAACAATTGGCACAGTGTTGGCACTTTCACGTAAAACAATAAATTAAAATTATTTATTTTTTTAAATAAAAGACCTTCATTTAACACAAGGTACTGAACACACAGGTGATAACCTTTCTTGCATGGCATGGCAGGCATTAAAGACTCGAGCTTTGGCACATTTAAAGTTTTCATATGATCTGTTTTCAATTACAGTTGAAATGGTTTCAAATGCTAAAAGTAGGCATACAGTATATCAGTGTTTTAGACAGTACTAGTTTCCGGAAGTATTGTGTTATCAGAAACCTGTGGTTTCAATTCGTTACAACAGTATGTACATCACTATGCAACATTTTATGCATTTTATAGCCTAGTACCATAGATGTGTTGACATCAACATGCATTGTTGTTCATTTAGGCCTACCATTTTAGAGTAGAAAAGTTCAAGGCTAGAGCACCCTGAGGAGAGCTGATGATAAGGGGATTCATGTTTCAACTATAAAAAGAGAAAAGAGCACAATATATGGAAGATGCATACATTTTTCAGTTATTTTGATAGAACTGCTACATCCTCTTTGAAACATAAGTGCTAATGCTGCGTTCAGGAAAACTAGGAACTCGTAAAGAAATGAGCTCACACTTGCTAAAAACCAATAGAAAGATCACCCAAAATCGTTCTGTTCACCCTTTGGAATTCCTCATTAAGAAATAGTGGGCATCAATTCCCCCCACCCTTCCACCCGAGTTGTTCTCTTGTACGCTTCTGAAGGTCGGACATTTCCTAGTTGTGAAACTACTGTTGAGTTGTCATTCTTTATAATTGCAATATCATTTTCAAAATGTTGTCTTGGATTTCCCCAATACTTGTCTTTTGACCTCAGTGTATTACTGAACAGCTCAGCAACAAAGCATCAACATAAAAACAATGTACAGTGCATTGGTGGCATCCCAGATCACAACACGCTGTTTGACCATAGAGCCCCAAACCTTCAACCATTCTGTCCCAGAGAAATGAGGAAACAATGCAGGTTTAAGACTTTTCCATCACGTTGAGCTTCCAGCTTGTTCCTCTCTTCAAACTGGATGGCTGGTGTACTTTTGGCACCTTTCCTTGCAGGGAAACTTCACAGAACAGAAAACACCTTACAGTAAGTGCCATTTAAGAGTTCAA
The DNA here is from genome assembly GCA_027575585.1 of Percopsis omiscomaycus. Lineage (NCBI taxonomy): Eukaryota > Metazoa > Chordata > Actinopteri > Percopsiformes > Percopsidae > Percopsis > Percopsis omiscomaycus. The sequence goes on along the minus strand of JAODLI010056175.1, from coordinate 2,627 downwards.
ACGTCCCCATTTTGGGCCTTGAGCCCATGTTTAGTCCTAAGTCCCTGCCTTTCCATAATGTTCCACAGCTTGCGCAGATTGGACTGGGTTATGCCGTCGTCGGGTTTGAGCTGAAGTGCTCGTAGGTAGTTGGCCTCTGCTTCCGGAAGTTTTCCATTCAGGTGAAGGATGGCACCGAGGTTCATTAGAGCAGCTGGGTACTAAGAGAATGCAAAGGAGAGAGAGGTGTGAGACATTAGTGTTCAGTTACTTGAGTGCTGAGCTCCAGTACTATGGCTTTGAAGCAATTCAAACCATTTTAAGCTTGCCCTTCAGTGTGCTATATTCAACAGATACTGATATGTGAGACTTATCTCAGGAAAGTTGGTTAAATGCGTTTTAAATTACCCCACATTTGACCTCAGTAGCAATGGAGGACAAACTTCAGTTTGCTTTTTGACAGCCCAATGAGGAAATCCAACGTCATTGTTGATAATGACGTGTAATTTATATTTTTAGATACTAAAGTGGTTATAAAGAAGGCCTCCCTCTCATTATGTCAGCCATATCCAACTTCTCTCCTAAAAATGAAAGTGCATTCTATTAATAATTTAGCTGGAAACTGTCTCTATCAGGTCAGCTAAGCTAACAAACGTTTATGCCCAGAGTTATATTTTAAACCAAGTATGTGTTGCCCAACATATATGTTGATATTTTATGATATCAACCTAGAAGCCCGTGAAACAGTGCGCTTACGTTATTCTCCTTTTTTATATAGCCTCGTTTCAAGTGCATTAGTGAAACCACCTGGCTGGCTAAGTATCAGCTTAGGAATCTCCACAACCCAGGTCAAGGCCTAGAGCCAGCTAACACACCCAAATCTCATCCTCACCTCCGCTGCACGTCGCTCACCAGATGGGAATCATTCCCAGGCCTGGTAACCTGACTTTATTAGCTCCTTGGCAGCTTCTTCTGTTTTTCTTTCCCCAAACACAATTGTTAGCAATTGTATTAACACACATTTCCCTTGTTTACACTCCATTTCCCATGTAGAGTTAGGATAGCTTTTAAGTAGGACTCACCTAGAGTAACACATGAATGATTGAGGAATTTTATCTGTGTCATCCGAGACTCCCAAACATTCATGTGGCATCACAGCAACCAAGTAGGTTAGTTGTATCACTGAATTAATTTTGTCTGCTTTCTGTACAACACAGCAACTACATGCAAGTAGTAACAGTAAAGACATGTTGTAACAAGCCTAAGCTAGATAAATTAGGGCCGTCAGCCATTGTAAACAAATAGGGTGATAGGAAGTGCACACTCTGGACAAAATCACAGCAAAAGGGCCAGAGATCCTTAGAAATGGAACCCTGTTTGCATGTGTTCACTGTGTACAGGACAAGAGCCAGAGATTACATTGGCAACTCCTATAGGTGAACATTAGCATATTATAGGTGATGGTGAAGGCCTCCATACCACTGTATGTACGCATGTATGTGTGTGTTTATGTATACGCCGATCAGCCATAACATGACCCCCTGCCTAATATTGTGTAGGTCCCCCCTTTGCCGTCAAAACAGCCTTGACCTGTCGAGGCATGGACTCCACTAGACCTCTGAAGGTGTGCTGTGGTATCTGGCACAAAGACGTTAGCAGCAGATCCTTTAAGTCCTGCTTTCTATCAGAACCAGCATTAACTTTTTCAGCAATTTGAGATACAGTAGCTCGTCTGTTGGATCAGACCACACGGGCCAGCCTTCACTCCCCACGTGTATCAATGAGCCATGACCCTGTCAGCGGTTCACCGCTTTCCCTTCCTTGAACCACTTTTGATAGGTACTGACCACTGCAGACCGGGAACAGCCCGCAAGAGCTGCAGTTTTGGAGACGCTCTAACCTAGTCGTCTAGCCATCACAGTTTGGCCCTTGTCAAAGTCACTCAAATCCTTACGCTTGCCCATTTTTCCTGCTTCTAGCACATCAACTTTGAGGACAAAATGTTCACTTGCTGCCTGATATATCCCACCCACTGACAGGTGCCATGGTAACAAGATAATCATTGTTATTCACGTCACCTGTCAGTGGTTATAATGTTGTGGCCGATAGGTGTATGAATTTGCCTATGTATCATTTCCCTATTCCTCCCATGTTTAGATTGCACATGTATGCACATTTTCTAAAAAAATAAATGGCCATAATCTTGTCAGGCAGTGGTGCACTCAGGTCTGGCCCAGTGAGACTATTTAAAGCCTGCAAGTGAATCCATGTTTAAAGTCGCACTCCCAGTCTTCTGAATGTATGCATTCTTATCTTTCTCAACACGTATATTTTTGTGATGAATTTTTCATGGTCTGAATCATCTTGAATCAAGTTGATGTTTGGGGACCTGTCATTCAAGCAGACATGTGCATGGAAAATGTCAAAGATAATGGGTTATTTGCTTTTGACAAATGACAAGAGAAACCATCTTCTTGTTTAAATGTATGTCTTTCAGGCTTTTTCTGAAGTGAAATGAAAACAAAGAAAATACCTGTATATTAATCCATATAGCTCATATAGTATTATACTTGTTTAATGGCTTTATAAGGCTATTTTATTTATATATATATAATATAGCCTTATACAGCCATTAAACAAGTATAATA
>JAODLI010056164.1:0-15790 GCA_027575585.1 Percopsis omiscomaycus | reverse complement strand
ATATGTATGTGTATTTATTTATATGTGTATTTATGTATGTATGAATAAAAAAACATATGCTGATTTATTTCCCAAGTGGTATGTAATGTGAATGTGCATAGCGTATATGCTGCTTGTTAAGAAAAAATCTTTTGGTCTTACATTTTCATGATAGACAGCTGTTGCAACATAGAGTGTAATTTGCTTACTCATAGTTTCCCTACTGGTCCTTTTGTTTCTTAGAGTTAACAACTTATAGGCAATAACACTGTTTGAGTTACTGATAAAATACTTTTGGTGAAAGCTTTTAATATCCTTACCTATATAAGTCCACACATACTGACATTCAGGATGAAATATTAATTTGCTTCGCAATCAGGTTTATTTTTTATTTTTTAACCTCTATAGGGTTCCATTGTTTCTCAAAAACACTGTCATATAAAATGTCTATACATTAACATTATTTTTACAGAAAAGCAAATGGAGACTCATTTAATGGATATTTCAGCATTAATTGGATTATATTGTGGCAATAATTTGATTTATTGAAGCATTTGTAATTTATTCTAAGGATATTTTACCTTTTATTCAAATGGAAATAAAAATACAAATGCTTTGTATTTGGCTAAAAGAAGAAATATACATCCAATGTAGGCTAGTTCTCTGAAATGGCAGTACCACCTATATTGGCAGGCAGTACCATCTATGTAGTGAGTAGGCCTACTAATGATATTACTAATCAGATTACATTATTTCAGCGTAGACAGGCAAAAAATAGCATCGTGTCATGCAGTGCTAGTCCCAATGGGGTATGGCTGGCTAGTGGCCAGCCAAGCCAAGCCATAACTGTAATCGTAACCATTAGTATTTTTCTACTGTATAATCCAAGCTCTTCCCTTTTGTTTTAGGTTACAGTATATATTTTACACACGTCTTTGTCTTGTGTAATTTCTAAACTCTTCCTGCAATTGTAAATGTATGACATCCAGTAAGTCTTATGCTGTAAAACTGAAAAGATAGGTCAAAGTCTGAGCAAGCGATGATGCTGTGTTCTTGTACTTGCTGACTTTCCAGAAAAGCCCGTTTCAGTGACTTACCAAGCCTCCCGTGGTTTGTACAGCACTGTTGTCATTAAATGGTTTTCAGTGGATTACGCTCCTTATCTCTGGTTTGAAACTAGAGATAAGGTGTGACAGCAACTGAAACACATTTTCACTCCAACACAGTGTGGCTATAGGCAGGTGCTCCTTCCCACAGGTGTGTTATTCCGTGGGGGAAGTGATCTACTTGGCTACACAGGAAGGGCACACCCACCTCCTCCCCTCCCACCCATTTTACTTTAAAAGCTTCTCACAGCCCAGAATTAGCAAACTGACTAAACTCCTCGCCCAGAAGAACTATACCTAGCAGAGGGACAGACAGAGAGAAGGGAGAGAGAGTGAGTAGACGACCATTATCAGAGCACAGAAGAAAAACAACCCAGACAACCTGCTGCACTCCGGTTATCTCACGGTAGACCTGTTTCCACGGCAACCACAGCTTTCATCATCCCAGTGAGCGCCGGCACTCTCCCACCTACTGCCCCCAGGCTCAAACCTCTTTGTTGAAAGGTAGGCCAGTTAGTGAGTAAGACTCATAACTGACATTATATACCTGTTCCAGGCTGTTTTGAAGGGCTCTGGGTGTTTTAATTTGCTCGTAAATATACTGTATATTTTGTATTAATGTAAAATCCAGGTGCTGTGACAATGTACCCTAGGGAGGCTCCAACAGTGGTCCTTTGTCCTCTGACACCTATTAGCTTCAGCCTGCAATTATTCCTCTCAATGGCATCCTTTGCCATTCGTCTCATGTTCTTGTATTTGTATTAGTATTGGTCAGAGGGTGTGTTCCTGGTTAAATGTATGAAAGGGAGCTGTGGCGCACTGTTTTTATCTGAAATATATCTATTAGTTCCTAAGAAGGGAATTACCAATATATTGTACAGTAGCTCTCTAGTATTTTGCCTGCTGTGATAACGGTGTTTACTGTATGTATTCTATTTTAAACAAAGACATTGTAAAACAATGGTCATTTTACAGTTTGAAATGCATCAGTGGCTCGTGTGTCTTGTGTTGCTGGGAGATTTTGTCCGTCACGTGCGTGTGACTCCCCAGGCTGTTAATATATCACTGTACTAACTGCTCTCAGTGAAATGTTTTTTCTGGAGATGAGCGAACACAAGGAAGTGGTAAAAGCTTAGGGGATAAATGGTGTACAATGTCAGCGGGTCATTGTTTTCAAGGACACCCTTGCTAAAGCTCTCTGGCCTTTGAATACAGTCCTCATAAGTATCACTTCCTTGTTTAAGAGGCACATTATCATGTTTGCTGAAATAGACCTTTAGAAACAAACGGTGAAATCGCACATGAATGAAACCATTAAGGAAGTCTCATTAGGATATGCTCACAAAGCACCGTGACGCACACAATGGGGTGTTTTGCTTTGTCATTTTACTCGGGAATGACAATTTATCTGTGTTGTCGCTCCACACAAAAGGCACTGTTGACCATCTAGGAGGCCTACAGACAGTCGGGTAGACCAGACCGGCTGAAGACTAAAGGGAATTGGAAGGGGTTGTAAAAAGAAACGTGACGGTACAATCAAAATACACACAAACTAGGAGGAAGTAGTTCATTGTATTTTTTCAATACTTCCTAGGCACCATGTTCCAAGAACCATGAGGTATATTTGACTATCAGTTTTTTATGCAAATACACAGAGGCAGCTTCACTGCCTCTGTGGCCATGGCTCACAATTTAAAAATTCCCAATTTCATAATATGTACATTGTACTGAATAAACCGAGGGAAGAGGAAATAAAAGGTATCCATTAAAAGTTGCAAATGAGTAGGAATCTACAAGATTTTGCGGTTGGCCTTGAACAAATGCTGTTGCGTTTCTTCATTTGTATTACACTCCCCTTTCTTTGTTTAGTGATTCATTTTAATGGAAATACCTTTGGACTTGCCAAACAATTCCCTCCATTTAATTGCATGTACAAGTTGAATTTGTTTACATAATGTGAAAAAGAGAAATGCAAGGGCACTCTCAGTGTTTGAGAATGATAAGTTCTCTAGAGTACACAGGACAAAAGATGGGAGAGCTTGGAAAAGTGACAGGTGTTCTCTCAGACGTCTCACTGTTTGACAAAGTGGTGGTTTACTTGTAAAAAATCGAAGCCAGCAAATGGCCTCTTAAACTTATGGCCTCACTCTGTTAATTTGTGATCTAAGGGGAAATGTTGCAGTAAAACATGGACCAAAACTGCTTTACACCAATAAAGTGGTTATTGCTATGTCTTTGTCAGTTCAGTTGTGGGTAATTAAGTGATTTAACGTTAATAAAAGCATGTATAATAAAACATGTTTTATGTTGTTTTATGTATGTGTTTCATTACGAGAACCTTAATATTAATGAGCTGAAAATATGTGAAATGGTGTGAGTGACAGAAGAAAACGTGTGGCAGCGCAAACCTAACAATTTGATCTTTTATTTCCCAGGGAGAGTATTCACCAACAACAATGGGGTGCTTTGGTCTCTTCAAAGGCATGCTTTTTGCTTTCAATGGCATTATCTTCGTAAGTTAAAAATTCTTGTTATAGGAATCATACAAATCTAGCATTGTGTAATTCATATAATTGGGTTCACCTGGGCTACATGATTTGTAGGTTGTTTAAAACAGGTATTTTTTAATGCTCAGTGTCCAAATGTAAATTTTGACTGAGTATTGGTTTGCTATAAGACCGATCTCTGATTGTTATTCATTGTTATAGCCTGCATGCGACAAGAGCATGCACACTAGCAGACCATGACTGAAGTTACTGTAGCTATTCACTCACTTAACAGATACTAATGTACATAATGTATACTTCCTCGTTTCCCCTCATTTCTCTATCAGCTCGCAGGTGCTGCCATCCTGGGAGTTGGTATCTGGGTCAAAGTGGACAGTGGCTCCATCTTTGGCTTACTACAGAAAATTCCAGATGCACCTTCAGAGCTCAGTCAAGTGCTTAATGTGGGCTACCTGCTGATCGCAGTAGGGGCAGTCCTGCTCATTATTGGCTTCCTGGGATGTTGTGGGGCAGCCAAGGAGAGCAAGTGTTTGCTGTTACTAGTAGGTTCCCTCATACTATCTGGGCTTGGGATGGTGTTTATTTATTATCTGGCTAGGGGTAAAGGGAAATTGCAAATTGTATTACAATGTATTGGTGTGTGCTTTGTCCACATGCATGTCTTGAATTCGTATCCAAATACACTGGTGCTGGTACTTTTGCTACAAGTAGTTCCTTATAACCAAGACATTTCGTAGTGTAGTAGCAAAAAAAAAGTTTACATTTTGATTCTAGATCTCACAACCTATATATCGGACGGCGCAAGGCCGGTGGTAGGGCTAACACAGACGTACATTTTTTTAGTGACTAATTTTTTGGCAAGTTTTTAACGGCCTAGGACTAGTTTGTTTTGCTTTTCACTTTGGATTTTTTGAAATGGTGGGAGAGTGTTACATGTTTACAGCAGAACATTAAAGCAAAGATGCAGATGACTTGAGATATTGAAATTCTGAAAGAATTTTGGCTGATGCAAACTTGATTATTATAGCGCCACATATTGGCACAGTACCTCAGGTCTTGGGGCCTGAGAGGTGGAGGGGATTTGCAACCCACCTGCCTATTTTGGTGTTTCTGGGCCTTACGGTTTTGGCTGCACGAACACTTTTAGCGGAGAAAAAATATATAATAATAATAATAATAATAATGAGAACAAAAGTTCAAAACTAATGGCTATGTAAATTTCCAGGTGGATCTCATTTTACTATAAGAAAACGTGTGTTTTTTACGGCGTTACACCATATTTTACAGAGCTCTTGTAGTATTACACGCTCAGTTTGTGGCGAATTGTGACCCTTTTGGCATTCCATAAAAGTGCACTAAGCACATACCAAAATATATGCACTTGTATCATGGCGGTTTATTAGATGTGCCATATTTGCGCACTTGGGAAAGGACATTTTTGACAGTTTCCTCCCGGGAGAAGCTTTTCTGCCGGTCTGAACTTTCGCCGTCGATTATGGTTAGGGTTTTCTGAGTAGGCTACATAGTCCAATAAAAAAGACCCTGTTTCACATCATCTACAGACCAAGCTGATCAAATTGACTTTTTCTGATTTTTAATTTGTTGCTCGGTTTCGAAGATACGCATTAATGAATTTTCCGGACGTGGACAATTATGGTTCTATTGCCTATATGTTCTCTTGTAAAGGTACAATCATATCCAAACTTGGTACACACAGTCAGCACAACATTCCTTGGACGCACACCAAATTTCGTGAAATTACATGGGTTTGCAGTTTCTTCATTTGTATTACACTCCCCTGTTTCTTTATTTAGTGATTCATTTGAATGGAAATACCTTTGGACTTGCGCAAACAATTCCCTCCATTTAGTTGCATGTAGCCTACAAGAATCTGTTTGCCATGGCGCCGAGACAGAGCGCGCTGCTGTTAAAGGGATTGAGAGGAGCTGATTTGATTGGCCTTAGTTTAAGACAGCCCCCACCACTTTTACTGATCATTTATTCACTGTAATCCAAAATTTACAACTGTGCCTCGGTTGTGCCCGCTTACAGCCACTGCCACGTGTCCCGAAATTAGCAACAAAATATTGGCCACACCTTAGATCGACATCCGCCGTGCACTCCGCTTGCCCCTTTACCGGGAAACTAGGGCTCTATGTGTAAAACTCACATAGGTAAAGGAAAATAATGTCGATCAAGTACATTTTAGTCAATAATTAGAAGTGCGATTAAAGATGAAATATTTAATTTCACACAATTCTAGTAGCTATTGACATATCTCCATGTTTCTTCCAGTTTTTTATTATAATCTTGGTGATCTTCATAGCTGAGGTAGCTGGAGCTATCGTACTCCTGGTATTCAAACCCTTGGTAAGTTAACACTGAAACATTCACACAGTAAGTATTTTGACTAACTGACTTAATCTGACAGTTGAAGTCCTTTGGAAAATGGATGCAAAATTGTACAGTTTATAATTGTACTGTTTATATTTCAGGCAAATGAGCTGCTTACAAAGCTAGGCACCCAAGCAGTGAATAGTATCAAGAAGGACTATGGGTTAAGCGCCGATGTCACTGGGCTCTGGAATAGTACTATGGACACGGTATGAATCATGATAACTGACAATAAACTGACAAAAATGTTCACTCTGTGTACAATATTATCCTTTGTTGCTTGTGCTTTGTGTAATAAAATCTGTTTATTTCCACATTAGCTTCAATGCTGTGGATTCAACAACTACACAGACTTCACAAACTCTACATATTACACCATTTCTAACAAGCGATACCCACCATACTGTTGCCCAACCAGGATCCCTTGTAACTCATCAGAAGCTGCCAATTCTACGGTATGAATTTTTAACAGTAATTTAATGACAAATTTAATGACAAAAAAGTCAGATGAATCTAGTTGAAGCCATTAAGACAAAAGACAATGTTCTTCCATTTTACAGTGAACACCATTTCATAGTGTTCTCTTGTTTTTTTGCTTCTTCAGGGTTGCTTCCCAACGTTTCTGAAGCTAATCGATAACAACTTGAATGTTATTGTGGGAGTAGCACTGGGAATCGCAGCTCTGGAGGTAGGCCTGCTCTTGATAGCTGCTACTTTTTTTATACACTACTACACTGTTTAAAATACTAAAACGGGAATGTGAGGGAGCTAAAATTAAATGTATAGCCTAGATATACTGTACATGTGTGAGGTATAAAGCCCCAGAGTTGGCCTAGATATAGCCTAGGTATAGCCTAGATATACTGTACATGTGTGAGAGTTCAAACCCCAGAGTTGGCCTTCCTGTAAGCATCCTTGAGCAAGATGCCTAACCCCTATCTGCTCCATGTAATGGCACCATGTCATTGTTGACAAATGTACTAATTGTAAGTCGCTTTGGATAAAAGCGTCTGCTAAATGCTGTAAATGTAAATGTATACACATACACAAGAGTAGGCTATACATTTAAGGGATGGTTGGCAATGCAAGGTTTGAAAGGTTAGCAATTATAAACATTTACATAATTGGTTTAATAATTAAGGACATCTCATTTTAGGGTCTATTTTTTATTACATTGTGTCCACTGATGTGATTATTCTTCTCCCCAGATTTTTGCGATGATCGCCTCAATGACGCTGTACTGTAAAATTGGCTCCAAGGCTGGCTAACACGGAGCTTATGAAAGGAGCAAAACTGACTTGGAAGTGAATGAGGGCTTCTTTATAATGAAGAAATGTGTAAACTCTGTGAAATCATCAGAAAGCTCAAATCACATACCAAATCTATTTTTTACTAAATAACTCTTTTAACAGATGTTTTTAATTAATGTACATATTTATTTCTTGAGAATAAAACGCTACATGTTACTACTACTAAATACTATGCAGCCTATTTTAATAGGTTAAGATGCACTTTACAGTGGGATAAATTGCCAGTTAACATGATTCTATATTGTGATAATGAAACATAGTCAAGGTCTATATTAGATACAGGTAGGATAGTGTAAGGATAGTGTCAATTTGGTTTTCTAATGATGCAGCCTACAAATGTCAAAATAAATTGCATTGTCTTTATTGATACTGTACCCTATAAAATGACAAACCTTTGTAAAATAAAGACTTTCTGTATTTCTGTAGTGTATTTCATTTTGGTCAAATCTGCATACTTGGTAGCGTTCTCAAATCCATGGACTAACACAAGACGTGCCTGGCATTATTGGGACTAATTCTCTCTTTGTGTAAAGAGGGTCTACTATTTTAGTAATCATCAGATATATTGCAACCACATATCTCCATATATCACATATCTCTCTACAACAGAGCCTAGTGGAGTGCACATTTATGGAATGTGATGAATATGACATGAATTTTCATAACAATGTAGCTTGAGAAAAGTATTAGAGGCATCAGTCAGCTTTGAGATACAATGAAAGGCAATGGATGCCATGAACGAGAGATTATTTAATGCCGAACAATCAGTGGGTGGACTTTTATGGATTTAAATAAGATGTACGATATAGTGCAAAGAGTTTTTAAAAAATTTAATATGATTGTAACAGCAGATTTTCACATCTTTGCAAGGTTGAACCATCCAAAGACTTGCAATGTAAACAAAACCGAGGCAAATTGTGATGGAAATACATATCCAATCGCAGGTCGCCTGCCGAATGACATTTCTGGTGCACTGCACAGAGAGCTTCTACTCTTCTGTCTCACTAAAAGTGTGTGGACAAATTACTGTAATGTAAACTTGAAGTTCTGTAGGCTACTTGAATGTGAAATCTTAAGTGTAGGCCTACACACATTGTTTATAGTTAGTTGTTTTTGCTCTTTGGCTACTGCACTAAAACACATCACAGTACAATACACTATTTGTTTACTAATATTTTGTGAATTAAAGTCATATACTCCATTGAGTTCCATGCTCCATGCTATACAGTAGCCTGTGCAGTGCTTTGTGTTAATCTTCTCAGAATGTTTTAGTTTAATGTCTCTCCTCTCAGCAATTTACAGTTGACACTTTGGCTCCAATGTCACTGCCAAGTTTTGTTTATCGTCTATATAATATAAAACACACCGGATGGGACTGGATCTAAATCGTTTTACAGTAATTGTTATATTTTTTAGCAACTACAGCGCCTCCGTGCGGTTGTGGTGAGGTTAACGAAGTTAATTTAGTTTATGTTTTTAATACGTAGGGCTACTTAACATTTTGAATTAGACCTACGTGTTTTATAATGACAAGAATAGCATGATGATTTCTTAATATCAGAGCAGTTTTTTCAGGATATTGTGCTTACAGTTTTGTCCACACGGTGTCCTCATTTCATAAAGTGAGTGAGTTGCGCGAAGACTGAATAGAAGTAGACCTACATGTTTATCTGTGGGGTTGAGGTTCCTTTTTAGCTATTTTGCGGTTATATTTTTCAGTTGGTTTCTTATGCCTTATGCCTTATGTTTTTCCTCTGTCTATCAGTCTATCAAACGGCCTAACAATTTACAGATTAGGCCTATAATTAACACAAATTGACTTTTATGATAATCGTAGCCCTATTTAAATAGCCTACATATTAGAATTTGATAAACGGTTTAGATTAAACTGTTCTGACAATACATTTGTGCTGAAAAGGAAACTGAAAACCGATAGGCTACTGTGAAAAACTGTTTCTCAAATGGCGGTAGCCTACGTGCAGGCTATATCCAGGGGTTTCTTTGAAGGAAGGCCTACATCACGGAGTAGGACTATGCTACGTGAGAGGAAATGGAAATAAAATGTGATAACAATAATTATGAAAATAGGCCCTACTGATAATTTTTCAAATTATTTCTATATCGGCCTAAATAGGTCTATAAATATAGCGGTGCAATGTCAATCGGTGTGATAAGTAGACTAGCCTATGCTCTGTAGTTTTGAAGTATCCTAAATTTGAACAACCTTTAAAATGTAGCCTAATAGCAAAGGCCTACGTTTTACGTCATTAAATCCTATAAAATATTTTAAAAGAGGTTCAGAAGCCAAAAACGTTTGAGAACCACTGGCTTACTGTACGTTTAGCCTATGTAGGTAGGATATAGGCGGCCATCTCCTCTAAGTGGAAGAATTTTATGCGTGCGTGGCAGGAGAGCAGTGCACCTGTTAAGGAGGAGTCACGAAAAGTTGCTGCACCTTCAGTTGCGCTCGCCGACATGCGTCTTTCCACCGGCTGATGATCACTATACCGCCCAACCCCCAAGCGAATTTACGCAGGAATTACACATTTCCATAAGTTATTGCGGTTGTTTTTAGCGAAAAGTGGCTTACAATTTTTGTTTTGGCGTCGCATGCTTTTTCCAGCAAGTGGTCCTTTTGCTCTCAGACAGACATTGTGACACACTGCCCGGAGAGAGATCATGTCCGATGGGAAAGGTGTTGCTGCGAAAGAGTAAGTTGGATACTTAGTTTAAAGTGTAAACTGTAATTCTACATGCCTTTTTGTGATGTTCGGTTAGAACTGGTAAGGCATCCCTTGGGTGGCAGCGTAAATGGTTGCATGTATGTTGAGCCTACGTTGAACTAAGAAAACGATAAGTAATTTCCTCTTTTTTTTTCCACTTTCAATTTCACGATGCTGTTTTTGTTCCATGGGCCAGAAACACATCTTATCGTATATTGCATATAGGCCTACATTTATTTTACAGTAACAGTGTAAACTAATACAAATCCTGTTATGGCGCTGACAATTCACGAATAACATGGTATCTAGGGATGGGTTTTGCTGTGTAACGCTAGGGGAAACTCCAGTGCAGCTTTAACATTGGTGCAGACCTAACAGGATAACACATGGATTCTGTGTATTCCCTTGAGAGGGGCACGTGCGTGTGTTCACGTGTGCACAGTGTCTGCACACTACCTCACCTCTTGGTCCCCCCAGAGCAATACACACACACACCTCTGTGTGTTTAGTTCTTATTTAAGCAGCTGAACCAAATGGAAATTGTATAAGGATTGTATGTGTGTGTTTGTGTGTGTCTGTGTGTGTGTGTTTTTTAAATTAATAATATAAATTAAGTAGACTAATATGAATTAGTAGCTTGTGTTATGCACATGGTTGTGTCATGCATTTGAGTGTGTGTGTGTGTGTTTGTCAGCCCCTCACAGATCACCCTGAAGGAGTGTCTGGATGAGTGTATGGAAGCCCTGGACCTCTTCCTCAACAACCACTTCAACGAGAGCCTGGAGAGGCTCCGGCCACGGTAGCTATACTAACTCATGCGGGGTTACTGGCTACTTACGTTGAACAACTCCAGTTTATAGAGAAACTCCCCTGTCATCTGTGTGGCCCCACAGCTATGGCCCCCCGAGGGAAAACAATTCTGGGGATGCACCAATATAAAAGTGTATTTATTTACTTATTCACTTATTTCTGTTATGGCCGATAACCAATGTTTATCAATAAGAATATGAAATGTATTAAAACAAGTATGATAATCGTTGTACATACAAAAAAGAAAAGAAAAGAAAATATCCAGTAGTTATTATCCAAAATTTGGACAGTGCAATCCAAATTCTGCTGGCTGAAGTGGGCTGAATTCCGTGTTTTAATGTGATGTGGGATCTGACGTGTTATGTTTACTGTAAAACTTCCCGTCAGCCAAGCTAGCGTGCTTGCCCTGATAGGTCAGTCCTCCAGGATATGAATTGTTTGCTAAAGCTGACACCCAAGGCCTAACTGGCCCTACGCCCAACAGAGCAGCAGCCTTTGAAAATAAACACCACTTAAGGCCTATAGCAGGAGGGTAGATGAGATATGGTTGGCAGGGATAAAGACAATCCGACATTCTTAAGAGGAAAATTTGATAAATGCATTGCTCTAGCCCCTTTCTGTCCTATAGCCTGTCCTTTCTCAGTGTGAATTATGTCGGTTGCACACGGCATGAGGAGTATTTTTACACTTTTTCTGAGCTCTGGTTTGCACACTGCCCCTTGGTTGCTGGCAGATTTGATTTACCTCGCTCCCCCACATTGCCTATGTAATTGGCTCATGATTTCCATTGCACTGCACTGATCGTGCAGTATTAACAAAGTATTATGCATTTTTTAAGACAGTTATGTAGAACCACAAATATATTGACAATTTAGGCGGGCAAAGTTATACAAATACAACGTTTGAGTCGGATCGATCTAATGGTAGGGCAAGGGGAGACATTTTTCTATTAAATGATTATTTGTATTGTATTTCTGCTTCTACAATGTATTGTAGGTATTTTAACGGTGAACTCTTTCTTTTGCCAGAAATACTTACTTAAACCAAACTGACGAAGACTCTGAATTCAACATTTTTACTCTGGACTTGACTTTAGACTTGAGACTGACTTCGGACTCCAGCAAAGTTGATTTGAACTAGTCCCATGTCCCCCTTGTTCCCTACTGTATGTAGTGCGAGTGAGAGTATGTACCATGCACTCATCTACGCCACGGTGCTGGAAATGCAGGCCATGATGACATTCCAACATGACGACATCACCAACGCAGGGAACAAAATGAAGAGTGCCCAGGAAATATGTCAGAGGTCAGCATGTGTCCCACTGTTGATATCCACACAGAACTACAGAACTACTAAAGAACTGTGGTTTGGAGGATAAGTTGTTAGGATATGTTTCTTATACTGTACTATAATAGTGGCATCATTAAAATCACAAAAATTCAATTGAGGATAATACATCGTCTGCGACTAAGACTTTATGATTGTGACAGCCCTAACCAAGAGACACTCCTATATTAGTCCCAGTAACTTGTCAGTAACTTGTTTTATGAGATATAAGACACACAATTATAAGGCCTCACTTGCCGCTTAAGGTTCCCATGCTACTGATAAACAATGTTCCACTGCCAACCCTTAACGGTCTGACCTCATTGCCATGTAAATCCTTTAATTTGCCTAAAAACATGTTGGAATTATCCTGACTTTGCATATGGGGTGCATCTACATCCCTTATAAGACATTGTGGTAAATGTTTCAGCTGGTTCGATAGCACTACTACTGTAGCACACGCTGTTGTGAAGTACTGTACATTAGTATTCATTTCTGTGGCTTGTGATCGGGTTTTTTTCAGGTTTCGGCGGAAATCCCCAAGTTTGTCTAATAAGTCATCTGGCGAATTGTTTACTGAAGGTATAGTTTGATGGGTTTACCCAGAGTGCTGGTTTACATATAAACCCTCTGTGTTTATTGCTGTATATTTTGACGTGTGTGTGTGTGTGTGTGTGTGTATTTGTAGAGCAGCTCCATGCTGAAGTGTGCTACGCCGAATGCCAACTCCAAAGAGCTGCCCTCACCTTCCTGCAGGTGCTGTGTTCCACTTCCTCATACCAGCAAATATGTTTGTGTAGCTCCTATCTCTCCTCTCCTCTGTTTCCAAGGCTTTGGTCCTGCACACTCTAATATTTTGTTTCGTTGTCAATCTTTCCTATTTTCTCTTATGCCTCTTGTAGGATGAGAACATGGTGAGTTTTATCAAAGGGGGGATCAAAGTACGCAACAGTTACCTGATTTACAAGTAAGTCCTCATGAGTGACACAAGGAACGGCCTGGCCAAAAACAAAGTCGCCGTTTGGATTGGAGGCAGTGTTATGATCTGGGGTTGCTTCAATTGGTCAGGTCTAGGCTCAGCGACATTATGTGGCAATAACAGGAAGCCAGCTGAGTACCTGAATGTACTGACTGATCAGGTTATTCCATCAATGGATTTTTTTTCCTCACTGATGCACAGGCATCTTCCTGGACGACAATGCCAGGATTCATCGGGCTCAAATTTTGAAAAAGCACGAGGAATCATTTTCCCACATGAATTTGCCACCACAGAGTCCTGACCTTAGGCCCCGTTGAAAGTCTTTGGGATGTGCTGGAGAAGACTTTACAGAGTGGTTCAACGCTCCCATCGTCAATACAAGATCTCGGCCAAAAATCAATGCAACTCTGGACGGAACTAAATGTTGTGACTTTGCATAAGGTTGTCGAAATAATGCCACAGCGAATGCGCGCCGTAATCAAAGCTAAAGGCGGTCCAGCGAAATATTATGTGTGACTCTTTTTTTTGGCCAGGCAGTGCTTTTTAGAAAAATCAAGTCAAGTGTATAATCAAGTCTCAATGCACTTTTACATAAAAGGGAAAATGGAAAGAATGGAAACATTTTCCTGTAGGGAAATTTGTCCTTTGCATTTGGCTTATCCTAACTCATCCCCCATGCTGTTTGAGCCATTTAGATGCACTTTTATTGTACAGTCATAAAGGATTATGCTTATTATTCTTAATGACATCAAACATGCTTAGTTTCATAATGAGGTCACTCTTATCACCTAGGGAACTGCATTCCTACATCAAGTCTCGCAACTCCCTCAAAGGTCCCAGCCACATCCACTTGGAGGGAGGGGTATCGTTTGGAATAGGGGCATTTAACTTGGTAAGTTGCACTTGAATCACCAGATATGAAAGTAGATGTTGCTTGTTCACCGCCTTGTATGTCTTTTGTTTTTTCTTTCAGACTCTTTCCATGTTTCCTCCAAGAATACTAAAGGTTTTAGAGTTTGCCGGATTTGCTGGAGACAAGGTAGGATACAAATAAAAACCCTCTTCTCTCTCTCCTCAAAAAACCAAAAACGATCACTTAGTCCTGCACGTGTTTCACTTGTGTTGCTGCTCAGGAAAATGGTCTGTCCCGGCTGCATGAAGGTGCCACAGCGATGAACCTGCGCTCCATGCTGTGTGCCCTTCTACTGCTCTGCTACTACACCTTCCTCACATTCATCCTTGGTACAAACAACTGTACACTGTTCACATTTCCTATACACCTCAGTACAGTTTCATGGGCAGTTTCAAAGATTTACGTTACCTTTAACTTCATGAATGGCATTATCCATTTGTCCTTGTGACAAGGGGTGGGGTTTTTAATGGCCACTGGATGCAGAGTTGTGAAAAGACAGCTCCCTATACTTCTCACACTTTGTTGTGTTTTTATTCTATTTGTATCCAAGCAAAATGGTCCAACTTCTGCTGATGGCAGTTCCTCTCAACCAATTTACGATTAAGTTATTTAGCAGATGCAAAGCAACTAAAGCAACATACAGCGAGTACAATTACAATTAAGTATCAAGGAGCAGGTAGCGCTTAGACTGCTTGCTCAAGGATGCTTATAGTTAGGTCAGGCATGTTGGGGATCCAACCCACAACCCTTTTTAGCTGACCACCTTAACCACACCTGCGTGAAGTTGGCCCCCCCACCAACGCTAAACGTCGGCAGAATAGTCTCAATCCTTTGTGCCGGTTTGTGCCGTAAAAATTTTCGTTTGTGCTGCTTCGGTTCTGGAGATATTAAAAGAACATTCAAAGGTCATTCTGGGGTCACTCAGCCCCATATACAGTATATATATATATATATACTGTATATATATATACAGTATATATATATATATACACTTTTCTCAAGAGAAGTTTGTGGTCTTTCTCATTGACCTTCATTCATTTGGACACTTGCTCTACACCTGGTGGCTGTTGGTAGCACTGCATCCTACTAAACACTCCGCTTTGGCTTCAACACACAGCCGCTTAGTGTGTCACATGCATGTAGAAATAGATGTAAACATGCGCTCATTCTAATGCCTCATTTCCCATTCCTCTCATCCCTCAGGGACGGGTGAGGGAGAGGTGGCTGAGGCTGAGGAGCTGCTCAAACCCTTCCGGCTGCGCTACCCACGGGTGAGTGAGGCTTACACACTATCTATGTCTTGCGTAAACCTGCGCTATAGTCTCATTAAGCATTAGACCCTTGATTTTCTGCCACAATTAGACAGCTTTTCCTTTGTCGCAATCCGAAAGGTCATGGGATCTTTAAGTCGCTTTGGATAAAGTGTTACTAAATAACTTAATTTAAATTCCAATTGTAAAATGTCCTGCTATTGTTTAGTCAAATGAACTTCTAGTGGCTAAAGCCTATTGAATTTCTGATATAAGTGTTCTTGTTTGCAGTACGCACTAAACCTCTTTATATAAGAACAAATGTGCTAGCTTTTCTTGAAAATAGTACAGATTTAAGATTTGATATTCGTCTCCCCCATTCAGATCAAGAATCCCAAAATGTATGGGGATTTTCTTTTACATTTACATTTTACATTTACAGCATTTAGCAGACGCTTTTATCCAAAGCGACTTACAATTAGTACATTTGTCA
>JAODLI010056153.1:0-15790 GCA_027575585.1 Percopsis omiscomaycus | reverse complement strand
GGCTCCTTAAAAATATAAAGCCGATGTGTGGTATTTCAGCTCTGTTTTTACATTTTCAGTGAACTACGTGGAATATCGCAATATATTGCAATATGTATTGTATCGCAATGTATCGTGAGACATGTATCGTGATGCGTATCGTATCGTGAAGTCCTTGCCAATACCCACCCCTATATAAAACGAATTGAAAATAATACTTTTTGTACGGTTTTACAGTTAGACTTTGAGTATTGTTTAAAGTCTTTATTTAGCCCTCTATTTAAACCTATTATTTATGACTTTTGGGGTTAAGTGTACGTAGAGCTTAGTATTGTGGACAGGCATGGTGGGAGAGCGGTACGATTGCTCTCTATCCTTCACCGACTTCGACCTTCATCATTGTATTTCTGTCGCCTGCTTTTATCTTTTATTTTTATTCGCATCTCTCTTGCCTACTTATCTCTTCATCCTCCTTCCCAGCTTCTGTATCTGCCATCTTCATTTTCCCCTAGTTCTCGTCCTTGTGACGCCTTGTTCCCTCCACATGCTGAGGCACCTTATCTTCACTACCGGCCTCTTTCTTGTCCTTCTGTCAGGTCGGCGCTCCAGTCCCTCCACAAAGCATGTGAGGTGGCTCGCAGCCACAACTACTACCCAGGTAGCCTGTTCCTGACCTGGGTCAGCTACTACCAGAGCAGGGTCTCCTCCGACCAGCTCTGCATCAACGAGTGGAACGCTATGCAGGACGTCCAGTCGCATCGCACCGACTCACCGGTCCTCTTCGCTGACGTGTGAGTACAGGCAGCCTTGCCGTGCGCTACGTGGGATGCACATACAGTATGTCTTTGTCGTAAAACCAATCACACTTCACCAGCATGTGAAAATGAGTAGTTTTTTTGTATTGCCACAATACAGCTAATTGGAGCTCCGGGTTGAACATCTTTGGTCTTGAGCCACACTCCAGTCTGCGTTCTTAATGGGATCAATGTGGCTAACAAAAATCTATAAAAACATCTGATTGCACACAATGCAAAGCGATGTTAAGATACAGGAAGACAGGCATAGGAACAGACCAGTGCAAACCAGATGAACACGGACTCGAACTGTTGCCTCTCTCTGCCATTCCCTTTCTCACGTAAACATGCTGTTGCATCACAAATCTGAGAGGAAGACATGCATAGGAACAGACCAGCGGAAACCAGATGAACACAGACTCCAACTCTTGGTGTTCTCTGCCATTCCTTTTCTCACATAAACATACAGTTGCATCACTGATAAGCGCCCATGCGTTCCGCAGTAGCGGTATTTTCACACGGGCCCAGGCAGGCAGGGGGTAGATGAAGGCAACCAGTCAATCTGCCAGGACAGCATTGCCTAACCCCTAATGTCATGTTGCTATCGTATTGCTGCGTACCGCGGCGGCACCGATACACATGAATGGGATGGCTGAACGTAGCACAAGTTCCACAACAATTCTTTATAGTATGAAAATGAAGTTTTAATGTTTTCGCCTATAGCTCAGGAAGCATGTTGTTGTGCGTGACATCATCAGAAGTCACAAACATGGATTGGCATACGCACGGTAGGCACAGAAGGCAGTAATTCACATGCTCTGTGCCGATCCCGCGAGATGAGAATCTGAACACAGATGAGTCGGGAGAGGCATTGTCGGTAGTACGCGCTGGTTGAGCAGCATTTTGACACGCCTTATCCAGTTCTTTGAATACACCCATGGTTGAGTCCTTCTGCTGGGGCATTCGAGGTGAACACGTACATGGGTGCGCTCACATCGAGGTCCCCGCACACAGATGGTCTTTGTGACACACCGTTGTTAGTGCAGGTAGCATGATGGGCATTTCTATGTGGTTTATATGTTATATGACTATTGGCAGGGAAATTCCCCTCTCAGTTGTGCACTCGCATGTTCCCCCGACCTATTTAGAGCGCCTCATACTCTCCGCCTATGAAAATACACGAGCGTGCACGCGCAAATGTGGCTGCGCATCTAAAATGGCTCAGGCTTCAGCCGGCTTGATTTACGCTTGGAGGAGGGGGGGGGTCAGACAGATAAGTAGACAAACAGAGGGACAAACAGTAGCAGGTGACAGAAGAAAAGAAGCAGATGAGACATAAAGGCGGAGGGGTAGTTGAGGGGAGGTAGACCCCTGGCAGCACAAAGGATAACACAGAAGCTGGGAGAGGATGAAAAGTTTCTCTTCATAGGACAGAGAGAGTGCGATTAGACTCCCATATTTAAGTCCATAACACTACCCGGGTTAATGTTTGGACACACGAAAGATTACCCCACACACGGATGCACCATGCTCCCCAGCACAAAGACATTGTTTGTCTTCCTGTTTGGGGTGACTGCCAGTGTTAATTGTACAACCAGTGGATGTTGACATGTCTGCTGAGGGAAGCCGATGGTTTGGCGTTATCGTTGGCATCGGTGGGTTCGTTGGGTCCTTAGATTTCCATGTGCCATATTTATTTAGGGCTAAATTCCTGTTATTCATCTTAATTAGTCATTCAAGTGGAATAGTTTTTCGTGGCCGATTCCGATTACCGTTTTTTAAAAAGCTTGACCAGCTGGTTCCTGTTAAAATTACAATTGGGTCATTTAGCAGAAGCTTTTATCCAAAGTGACATCATACAAGTTACAATTGTATGATGCTATTACATGGAGCAGATAGGGGTTAGGCATCTTGCTCAAGGATGCTTACAGGTAGGCCAACTCTGGGGCTCGAACCCACGACCTTCCGCCTAGACCCACTAGACTATCCTGCCCCCTGTTCTGACCGCTTCCGATTTTCATAGTAAATCTTTCATAGTAAATTCATTTCTATGTCTCTAGGTCATTTAAGATGCAGAGATATTTAGTTTTAAATGTACTCTCAGTAATTTTTTACAGTTCCTTAGCTGCTCACATTCATCGCCTCTTTTTTTATTGAATTTTTTTTACAAGGCAACGGATTGATTTTTATTTTTTTAAAGAAGCTGCGTGCGTAGCTTACTCTTTTCCGTGAGATGAACTATATTATGCCAATAGATTTGCTCTCGGTGTTATATTTAAAAAGTTATTGACGCTCAAAGTTCAAATGTCCCACCAATTTTATCCAAGTACGGTTAACTTCCTAATGTCTCGGACACTGAAGAATTTTCACACCGCAGACCTGTTTCACATCAGTGTAGGCTACCATGACAGGCAATAAAGTGGCTGATTTAGACTAAGATGAAAACCGTCCAATCGATCGGTGCATCTCTACATTCAAGGAAATTACCTTGGTTTTCTCATGAGGATCTTTCTCGTTACTGTGTAATCTAAAGCACAGCTACATGAAAATACACAACATGCCCGTAGGCCCTTTTCTTCTCTCTTCTTTTTCTTTGTGTGTTCCGGAAAAAAAACGCACACACATAATGGTTATCCTTGTTAAAACTCCTGTGTAGATCTCACTGTTTGTCTTTGTAAATACCGACCCAGGCGGTCAGCTGTACAGAACAGACCGAGCCAGGCGGCTTCTCTCAGGAGATGTGATTAGCCCACTTGTTGCTATCAACTGCATGACGTCTCGGGGCTAAATGTGTCCCCCGGGTTGTCGGTTAGACGCGGAGGAAGACTGTTGTTGCGCTTGGCACAACAACAGCCGTATTCTATTAGGAGACTTTGTAGCGGCGCACCAACGGGCCGTGCTCTCAAATGTTCTGATCCCACTCCCGTTTCGGAGAATCGCACAGAGCGGTGATTCTTCATTGGAACAAGTCATCGCATTGAGATTAAAGTGGCTTGAAGAAAAGAATAGACGTGTTGTTACCGTGACTGTGATGTGAGGATTGTGAAAGACCCTGTGAGAATATATGTGAGTTTGAGGTGTTTATTAAGGGTGTGTGTGTATGTGTTGTGTCCACAGGCCCACAGAGAGGGAGCGCACAGAAAGATTGATCATGACATGCCTCCGAGAGATCATGATGCAGAAAGACCTTGAGAATGTCACCTCCAAGGAGGTAGGAGAAATGCATAGATATGCGCACGCACGCACGCACGCACGCACGCACGCACCTACGTAGGGGTGTCCCAAACATTCAACAATTTGTTCAAGGAGCCTGATTTGAGTTGAATCGTCACAGTTGGGCAAAAAAGTAGAAAGGATGCAGTGCAGTCCTAATGCAGATAGCAATAAATCACTACTAACAAACATTTGTTAGTAGTTATTTATTGCTATCTGCATTAGGACTGCACTGCAAATTGTGATCAGTGAGCGAAACGACTCGAAGTTGGTGATAGGCAGGACTTGCCAAATTACACTCGACTATGCAAATTCAAGGACACCCCTAATACGTGCATATATTCTCACACACATGTACATATACGCACAGTTTTACATATTCAGATAAATGCTCCAATTTAAAACCTCAGGCTCTTAAACGTTTTCATCTGAATTAATGCTGAAAGTGTTAGAAACATTGAGAGCATTAGTTAAAATTCACACTAAATAAAATTCTATATTAATATTAATTATATATCAAATTAAAAATCTTGCTTTACGAACAGAAAACAGAAATATTGTCCATATTTCCACTTGATAATCTGTACATTTCCAAACTTGTTTGGCTAGTAATGATGTTGTGTCCCTGACTCCCCAGATCCGCACTGAGCTAGAGATGCAGATGGTGTGCAACCTGAGGGAGTTTAAGGAGTTCATAGACAAGGAGATGATCGTCATCCTGGGCCAGATGGACAGCCCCACGGAGATCTTTGACCATGTCTTCCTGGTAAGAATACACCATCCCTCTGCCATCCTGCTTTAGTTTCTCACTCTTGCCTAAACAGAGTTTAGGTTTGGAAAGTTAGACATTCGGGGCCTTTTTGTAGTTGTTAGGGGTTGAAGACATTTCAGAATCTCATTGCCATATTTGTTTCTTATTTAGTTGGTTATTTGAGCATTGGTAGACTTGGACTTGAAAATAACATTGCACATAAACATTGCAGATACATCTGCAATGTTAAAAAGCAGTATCCACCTTAATTATTTATACATGGAATACATGCCACAGCAGCAGGTCTGTCTCTTATGCAGGCTTTTATCTTGACTGAATATCCACATACTTGGCACACAATGCCTGCTGTTGTGTTAGAAAATAAGGTTGAAAGTATTTTACTTTTAGTATTTGTCATCACTTTCACAGGTTCCGTCTCATGACTCGCTCACTTCTTTCTCTTTAAGCTACAGGTATTTCTGTGTGTGTGTATTGACTGTAACTTTCTTGTCTCCAGGGCTCTGAATGGAATGCTTCTAACCTAGAGGAGCTGCAGAACAGTGGGTAAGGGACAGCAGGCGTGAATGGGCAACATTATTAGCATTAAACACTATGTAGTACAGTATATTACACATGGTAACTAGAAAGTATAAAAAACAAATTCTGGCCTCAATTAAGCACAATTCCACTCCCTCCAGTCACTTTAACAGCTGGTTTGTGTGAAAATCATTGAAATCCCCCAGTTTAGTGGTCAAACAGCAATGTAACCACTGCTGGCACACAGGGGGGAAAACCCACTTGTGTCTTCTGCGCATAGTTAGCTACTACCTAAACACACCACAGAGCAAGAAGTGATGCAGTGGGAATTCTGTGTGTAATTGAATCCATGCGAGGCGATGTGCCGAGGTCAGCAGGTCACCCGTCCCCTTTCTCCGTATTCAGAGTGCGCTACATCCTGAACGTGACCAGGGAGATCGACAACTTCTTCCCCGGCATGTTTGAGTACCACAACATCCGCGTGTACGACGAGGAGGCCACCAACCTGCTGGAGTACTGGAACGAAACCTTTAAGTTCATCACCAAGGCCAAGTAGGGACACGCACGCTATTTCCCATCATGCACTGTTGAAACTCACCTCAGTTTCATAGCTGAAGCTTTAAATCGAATACTTATTAGTAACATGCACACACCCCCTTAAACTGTGAACTGCTCTTTACCGCTGCTCTCCGTGCGCTGATGTCAGCGGCCTTGCCTGCGTATTAAACAGTGATTTGTTGTGTGTTGTAAAAGTTAACACTCCTGTGACACTGTTTCTATTAGGAAAGCTGGTGCCAAGTGTCTGGTGCACTGTAAGATGGGCGTGAGCCGCTCTGCGTCCACGGTCATAGCCTACGCTATGAAGGAGTACGGCTGGGACCTGGAGACGGCCTTCCACTACGTTAAGGAGAGACGAACCATCACCAAGCCTAACCCTTCCTTCATGAGACAGCTAGAGGAGTACCAGGGCATTCTACTGGCTAGGTGTGTATTTTCTTACCAAGCACACAGCGAAAGAAAAGTCCACAAAATATCGTTTTGTGTTATTTCTGAAACCACAGTGGCTTAACGTTACATTAATCTGGTGGTTTTCCTTATCGAACAGCAAACAGAGGCACAACAAGCTTTGGCGCTCCCACTCTGACAGCGACATATCAGATCGCCCCGAGCCCCTGTGTAAGCCCGCCTCCCACAGCCTGGGCCGCTCAGACCCCCACAACAACAACAACAACAGCACCACACCCTCCCCCTCCCTGCATCACCTCCTGGGCATGGCCGTGCTGCAGGCCCTGACTGCTGAGCCCAAGGACGCACACGCCAACGGTGTGCGCGCTTCGCCAGGCGAGCAGGAGGACCCCCTCCTGCCTCCTCCGCCCAGACCACGGGCGGCCGCGGTGGTGCCGCTGAGGGTGGCCACCACCGCGCCCGCGCCTGTCCCTCACCCGCCCCCACCTCTCCACATCCTGCCCCCCACCCCCCAGCCCCAGCACGCCTCTCTAGGCACCCCCGCTCGGCTGTGCCGCACAGCTCCGGCACACAAACCGGGAGCGCTGTCCCTGGATTTGCCTGGGCGGAGCAGCGACTCGGACACCACGGAGAACTCCCTGTCAGATTCGGCGAGCGACCGAGATAGCCTCCTCAGCCCCGCGACGCCCTCCCCTCTCTCCCCGGGCTCTTCCCTGGGAGACGACGGCGACGACGACGACAACAATCCCAGCGAGTCGCGGCCGAGCGGTGCCTTGGACGGACGCAGGGGGGCCGATGGCTCCTCCGGCCACAGCACGGACAGCATTGACTTCTTCAGTGCCAGGGAAAAGTTCCTGGGCCTGGCCCAAGACGGTAGGGCCCGGGCGCTTTCGGAGCCGGCCCAACAGAGGACGCCCCCGCCGTCGTCGCTGCCCCTGGAGGACCGCGGAGACATGACGCCCAAGAAGGAAGCAGAGGATGAGAAGGTGAGGCAGAGCTATTCTGATTACAGAACTTTATAACTTGGTTACATTCAACTCTTCTGGACTTCTAAGCAGCCATGCAACATTATGCGTATGTAAAATAGCTTTCCAATTCTCTTTTACTTTAGATTTACACAGTGACTTTCCATAGGCTACTATAGCTTATCTCCTTTTAGAAACATTTGGTTCACCGCATTAAGCAGTGTCAAATATGACACACATCTTATCACTGCCATTATAATTTGATGATTCGCACCCAGCTGTCAGGCGTTAAGTGATTAATCACAGTGGAACTCTGACCAGAGTCTGCCAATGCAGTATTGAGGGGCTAATGAATTTAGCACACTAAATGGACTGCACATTTCTCTCTGGAGCTGTTTAGCACTGATTATACTGACACCTGCTGGAAGGTTAAAGAATAGTCTAGCCAACTGGGAGTCATTTCACTCAGTTCAGGTTCAACTAACTGAACATCTTTGTCTTTCATTTATCTCAGTAAGCTTTTTGTCATATATTAAAATCTGTATAATCAAAGTATTCCTGTTATTGTCTGAGAGATAAACCCTCTTCATATTTTTAAACCAGGACAAAGCTGATGTTTTTTCTTTTTCTATGCTTTATCCATTAATAAAGCACTAAAGGAACAAAATGCCAACTAATACTGGGAAAGGCTAACTTCTGCATGTCTCTTTCTTCCTCAGAGCTCTCCATTTTCTGAAGACAGCCTCAGCACCACCAGCCCTGACCACACCCATCCCACCCAGCACCATGACAATGGGATATCGGTCCGCCATATCGTCACGGAGATCGAGTCCATATTCCATCCTGCCTCTTCCATCTCTTCGGGTCTCCGGAGCCCTCAGCCCCCCCAACCGGGGCATCAAGAGGACAGAGAGACCGGCGGGGTTACCCAGGGCTCCCTGACCCCGCCCCCCTCATCCCCCTCCACGCCTCCCCCCGACTGGCCGGCCGGCTCGGTGCGCCGCGCCACCAAGCAGCTTGAACAGAGGCTGAAGCAGGAACTGGAGACGTCTGCCCCTTCCCCGGCCCAGCGCTCCCCTCTACACTCCCCCAGCGCCGAGCAACCCCCCCTCAAATCTCCCCTGTGCTCCCCCGGCGCACACACCCCTCAGGGAGAGGCTAGCTCTGCTCCGGCTGAGCCCCGAGCTGCGTGCTCAGGCTCCCACAAAGAGCTCCAGAGACTCCCCTCAGGCATGGACACACTCCCACACCCCGCACACGCACCCAGCCCAGTCTCTGCTGCTCCCCCCGTCCCACAGAACCCTGCCACTGTGCCCCCGGGCGCTGTCGGTACATCAGGTAGCCCCTGCCCCGATGCCACGCCCCGCACAGAGACGCACGGTCCGATTCAAACCAGTCTTCAGTCGCCAGGTCAACACCAGCCCCTCTGTAGCATCCACCCTCAGTCCCGCCAGAGCCACCTGAGCCTGGAGGGGGTGACGGCCCAGGAGTCGGACACGGACGAGGGCCTGGGCTCTGACCCCGGGGGCAGGCGCGCCGGCTGCAGCCCTGCCTGCGGCGCACAGAAGGGGCTCGCCCGCAGCAGCCAGGAGCTGGAGAGGATCCAGCAGACGCTGAGAGAGCTGCAGGCCTTCCTCCGAGAGGCGAGCGGCGCGGAGACGGAGGAGACACTGGAACAGCCAGGCCCAGGCCCGAGGTCAGGGTCAGGGGAGACGGACGGGCCGAGAGAGGCCATGGACACGGATTCAGTACCGGGGGAGGCCTCACAGCCCGTCCCCGGGGGGGGCGTGGCTTGTGGGCGGTGGGCCAGGGAGAGACAGGGAAAGAGCTTCCGCGAGCCAGCGGGGTGGCAGAGGGCCGTGGGGCTGGAGGCTCGTATCCGCCAGGCGGGCCTCACTCCGCCCTCCCTCATGAAGAGGTCTGCCTCCCTGGCCAAACTGGACCGCCTGGAGCTGTCGGCCAACGACCTGAGCGACTGGGACCTGAGCCCGCACAACGGGGACCTGTCCTCGAGCAACCACCTGAACCCCTGCCCCGTGGCCCGCCCACCTCACCCGTCCTCCGGCCCTGACGAGGCCTGGAAGAAGCAGAGGGTGCTGGTTCAAATCCCCCACATCGAAAAGACGGGCTGGTCCCACCAGGGCAGCAGGCGGCCGCGGGAGCCCTCCTCTCCGCCTCCCCTCCCGGGGGAGAGCGAGGAGCCTCCAGCGCGCCAGCAGGCCAGGGGTCACCCGTCGAGGCGCGCTCGCAAAGTGTCCGCGGAGAAGAAACAGCGGACTGTCACTGTGCTATACAACACCATGTAACCTCACCCGACTGCGATACACACCACTGGAACTGTGTAAAGGATGCATTGTAGCGCATATGAGTTTGTTTGTTGTGTGTGGGCGGGTGCTTGTGTGATGGCGTGCACCCTTTTTTTTTTTGCCTGTATTGAGTAGCGGATGTAGAACCCATGTAACCTCTGATGTACAGTGTGTAAAAACGTAAGTCAATGATGAATGCGGGGCCTTTTTATATGCATGTATGCCACTGGATACGCAGACTGGATTCACACCCTGCCACGGGTGTGTTTGTGGTAGTATGGTTTGTGTGTGTAGTCGAGAAATATGAATGTTCAGACTAAGGCTGAACGTGTGTGCGTGTAGTATTTTGTACGTGGCCCTTCTCATGTGGGTTTTCAGTGCGTGGCCCTCTGTCTGTTCAGGGTTTCAAAGATGCACTCCTGGTTTTAAAAACTACAAAGGAAGGGCTGATTCTCCAACCATGCACTTTACGCTGTTGTTCCTTTTATTATTGGTTTCATTTTTGTTACAATACTATTATTATTAGCCCAGAGGAGTATATTTGCACTGATTTCTATTGGGAGTTAGCCTGTCTCTCAATATACGTCTTGTTTTCAAGTGGAGAGATAAACCCTCTTCATATTTTTAAACCAGGATAAAGCTAATATTTTCTCTTTTTCTGTGCTTTATCCATTAATAAAGAAATATGTTGCGTTTGCCAACGCCCAGGATATCTTGACTTTTTACGTGTTTCATAAATGTTAATTAAGGCAAGAGTCTGTAGTAACATTTCAGACCGAATAGGATCTACGGTTTAAATGTGTTTAAAGGGGCATGAAATGCCTGTCTCTATCCTCTCCACGATTTTTGAATAGTGTAGTGATTATTACGATTTTTGAACTCGTGAGTGGAGGATAGAAGTGCCATGAACATTGTTTGAAAGCCATAACAAAAATTTTTAAATTTAGTCTGTCTTCTTTTTTTTTTTCTCTGTTTAAGGCAACGTATTGCCTTCTTAGCTGGGAGCATTGTGGGATTAGATAACTGATAGACAGTGTGTCCAGGTAAATCTACGAACAGCTTAATTTTTTTTTTTACTGCAGGCTGTCTGTCAGGTTGCAGTTCATTGGGTTATTTCAAGCTGACCTTTTACCAACCGTTTAATATGAGTAATTAAACACCGAGATATAGGCTGTCTGTGCCCCTGGTGAGAGAGACACACAGAGTGGGGTAGGTTGAATAATAAGGGTCTTGATGAGCACATTATGTGACGAGTTAAGCTCATCAAACATGCGTACACGTTCTATTTCAGGCATTCAGTTTCAAACATTTGGTGTATTGCATTATTTGAAGCACATGGACATGTCATTATACGTTATACATTATACTGCTTTCAAGAAAACTAAAGCAGTTTCCCGAACTGAGCAGGGAAATCGTGTTAAAAGGAATGATCCCATACATCATGATTTTCCCAATAAATGACGTATTATCAAGGAGGAGAGTAGATAGAGGGGTTTTAAACTTCGATACCACAGCAGGCACACTTCAGTAAGACAGGTCAGTGTTTTGTACAGTCTATATTCCAGTGTGTGGTGTTTGAGAACCAAGCTGTAAAACAAGATTAGCAGCTGAGAGGTAAACACTGGAGAATGGTGGAAAGATGAGCTAGTATTTCCTCCCTGGGTGCGGCTTCTTAGATTAGCATCCTGCTCCTTTTGCATGCTGTCTCTCTCTTCTTCCTCACACATACACACCTTGTTTTATTTCTCTGGGTCTTTACATATTCACTTCACATATTGCTGCAGCTCCCAGCTTCAACACACTTGGTGTTCGTTATGCTAGACTTAGTCACGCCAGTGAAGAGTACTTGCTAATTCATATATGAAAATGATTTGATATTCCTTTTTTCATGTGCTCCCTCTGTCAGACATGTTTTAAGCACAAAACAGCAATTCCAGTGTTGCTCTACTTTTAATTTATCCTCAAAACTGGATGAGAAGGAGCTGTTGGCAGCGCCACTGCGTTTGAGCAGACGGAAGATGACAGAGATGAAAGCACCTAAAAACAGATCAACTGCCTGGCTCTCTCCATCTGTCTTTAATGTCATTAAGTGAGAGCCAATGCTTTTTTCTTTCCTTCACATTACAGGTCAGCAAACACGGAAGCATGCGGTGCACTGCCGTGAATTAAGTTAATTTGGAGCAAAGTAATACAAAACTGGAATACATGGCCGCTGTCTTGAATAAAATATGAAAAGTGAAGCAAATGCGGCTCTTCAAAGGTTTTTTATTGACTTTCTAGCACACCACAAAAAATGGTTCTCCTTCCCCACAGAAAATCAGCTTTTTTATTATTATTTTTTTCTTCAAAAAGTTTAAAAAAAAAACATTTTCTTAGCAACCAGGCAAGCCTAAAAATGAAAAGGAGGGGAGTTTGGTTGCTCCCCAGTTTGTGCTGATATTCACTGCATTGTGAAAGATTGTTTTACATTTGACATTTCTTTCAAGCAATTGGTTAAACACTTTCGCTCTTCCTTCCTTTCTAAACCAGATGGTTTGGCTCAGGCTAGCCTTTGGACAAGCAATAATAAGATACCTACAGATTACTTCCTCATTCTTACAAGATACAATTCCATCTGCTACCTTTGGAAAAATCTCTACACAGTTGCTTTTGTCTTTTCAGTATTTATTGAACTGTGTCCTGTCATTTCAGGTGCAATAATGAAGGCAAAAAATGATTTTCCCCCTTACAGAGAAAGTTCTTATATTGCTGGCCTACAGGCTAAACTTGGCTGTACAGTCAAACCTTCACGGGTACAGGCCATGCAGGAATACCGTACATACACCACTACACAGAAATACAGTCACCCATTCATGTACAGAGATGAAGACACAAATACACAGAAAATCTCCTGCCAGTGGTTCTAAATTCACTGACTTACAAATAACATCCTTTTATCAGAAGTACACAGAGTCCTGCAACAAGCTCTTACACAATCACATATAGTGCACCAAATGTTGTAGTTTTCATCCAAAGATTTACCGTTAACAGTATTCTTAATGTCTACGTTCCACATGTAAAGTTTCTCTCTGTCTGACATCAGGGTGGCCTGAGTATACTTGTGCTCAAACTCTGTATGACGCATTGTCTATAGCCATTAACAGTCAATTCACTTGATCCAACCTACAATCTAAATATACAGTACATAAGGATTTTGTGCAAATCTAAATTAATCGTAGCAATTCATAGTTGTCTTTGTTTGGTTTTTCATTAGAAAATGAGGAAGTCGGATGGTTTGTCGACATTCAAACTCCAACCTGGCCAACCTAAGTCAGTGGTCCTGGCTTGTAGCTATGTGCAGGCTTGTTTTAATTGTGGTACAGACTGAAGACCACTGAAGCACTGCCCTTAAGACATGAAGCGGGCAAATGGGGTGACTGAGCTGGTTTCAAAACACACATACAGACGAGTGGATGGGCTTGTGTCCATGAACACACCCGTATACAGAAACAGACAAATGTAACCACATGCACAAACAGTACTTATACTGTACACCCCACTACCACTAATGAGGCCACAGCCTGTCAGAGAGGCATTCCGCTAAAAAAATGCTTCTGGTATTTGATCAGAAGTTGGCTGTAAACTGGCACCAAGTACGGTGTGGCACCAGAGTAGTAAAACTCTGTATGAATGGTCAGGTTCAGGGAGGATATCTGGTAACTTTAGGAAAGCATAGGCCTCAGTCTGCGCTAGGGGATGACAAAGCCTGTGCATGTATCCACAAATATGTTCCATTTCAATTGTATTGAGCCAAATTCCACTTGTGTTTTTTCCACCTTGAAATGATTGCATGTGCCACGTCACTAACACACCCTTTATCAAAACCCCGCCCCCTAGACCCGCGCTGAGCCAGTCATTTGTCCATGAGTGACAGCCGGATGATCCTTTGTAGCTCCTCCTCCTCTTTCCTCCGACGGATCTCCGCCGCCTCCTGCTCACGCGCGGAGATCTCCATGGCGATGCGGAGCTGCGCGTCATAGCTGCAGGTGTTGGGCGGCTTCTTGGTGGGGGTGGAGCCGATGCTGGAAGGAGGGCGTGGCTTTTTCTGCGGCGTCCTGGATGGAGGAGTGGAGAGGGGGTCACTGTGCAGGGTGACATTTAAAGAGGTATCTTCATGTCTGTGGTTCAACCATGACTGACAGTTATACCATAATGAGCAACTAAACAGAGAGATGTGTCGATGTTTTAAGAAAAGCTTTTACCACGCAGATGGTAAACCCATGAGCACCTGTTCTTCAGCTGAGCTTTATTATTTTGATGAGAAAACACCAACTCAGCACCAGCCCAGTGTGTTGCTATATGCTTTCTTTGTTGTGTCATTTAATTAGGGACCAAGCCGAGCGATCAGCCGTTACGTTTAAAACACCAACATTATCACAAGTAGATAAATAGCAGGACTAAATGAAAACAGAAAGAAAGAGTAAGTGTATTAACCCACTTTTAACTCAAAAGAATTACAAGCAGAGAGAAAGGAGGACAGATGGTGATTAACAGAGAGAGAGAGACAGCGAGAGAGAAAGAATAGTGTGTCCTCAATCAAGAGCAGTACATTGGTCTGTGACAGCAGGAAACTATGTGTATGTGAATGTGAAACTATGTGTAGGTTGTCTGCCTGAACACACACACACACACACACTGCCATGCTGCAGAGCAGACAGCGAAGGAGTGCAGAATAGCAGGGTGTGTAGGAGAATAGGACGGGACAATCAGTGAAGACAAATACAGGATATGAGCCAAGAAAAGACTCCCAGGACGGGACAACAGAAACGGAAAGGAACGAGGCTACAAAGGTCAACACTACATTCGATGTGAGGAAGTCAAACATATGGATGAAAGAATAAGGCCTCCGTATGCTTTTGATGTTGTATGAGAAAAAGAAATGGGATTTTCTTTCTATTTTTCATCTTTCAGTATTTAGACATACCAATGACCTCTATTCATAATGTAAGATAAATAGTTTACTGTGTTGATCCTGCTTACTGTATCCTGAATACAAAGGTTGTGTTGTGAGAATTAGCTTAGGATGGTACATGAAGTACATTCACTAAGCATCATCATTCATAACATACATGAACAATATATGAACAATAACAATAATATGAATAATAACAGTCACTGATAACAAGAATTACATTTACAGAGCTGGGAGAAAAGGACTGACCTTTCCACACGACTGGGGTCACAGGAGAGAGGGAGTGTTCCTGGCTTGCTATTGGTCAGGGCTTCCCAGATGGTTACCTTGACAGGAAGTGGACACCACACAAGTAAGTCAAACAGCTAGGACAGGAAGTTGGTGACAAGCAACATGCTTTCTTCTGATAGCATAATGACATAATCACCTAACAAGAAAACAATATTTCATCGTCTTATCGTCTTATCGTCTGGTGGCCACGAACCCCCTCCCCCCCCTCTTGTGAAGTACATCAGCGAAGCGTGGGCTGCTTTAAGCCTTGTACCTGATCGAACTCGGAGCCAGCCTCCAGCAGGCTCTGTTGTATGGCAAACTGCAGCAGGTCTTCCTCCTCCTCCTCTCGCATGCTGTCTCTCTGCTTGCCTCCCAGGATGCTGTAGCCCGGCGGGGGCTCGAACACGCACGGGGGGACCTCTCCTGCTCGACACGATACTGCAGCGCACACGGAGAGGGGGAAAGGGCAGGCCGCCGGCAGAGGTTAGATCCGATGGTGTAGGTTCGGTGCATTCAAAGTGCTTTCTTTGGGTGGTGGTTCTTTATGAGCCGCGACCCTGGTTCTTGGCTCGAGACCCCCATGAACGCATGCTAGAAAGCTATAGGCACCGCTTCTTTTAACAGCATGACATTATAGCATACAAAAATAAGGTGGAAACAACCATACACATCCTGTTAGGAATCTGTCCATTCAACGAACTGAGAGTGTGGATGAAAATGTAAATCCCACGTTTAAATATTTATAATAACACAGATGATCTTAAGAAATCTCAGCGAAAAGATTTCCTAGAGCAGAAAGTGAACGTAATTCTCTTTGAAAAAGAAGTCTAATCATTTATCTGAACCAGGGGTTGTGGGTCTGATGAGATTTTTTTTCTATTTTTTATTTCCAATCTTGTTTGAATAGCTTTAATAAAATGTTTATTGCAATTAAAAGAATTGATTGCTCACAGGTCAAAATGTTTTCATACAAATCTCCATTAAAGGTCCAGTGTGTAATTTCTAGTGACATCTAGTCGTGAAGGTTGCGAATTGCAAACAGCCAGTCACTCACG
>JAODLI010056142.1:0-15792 GCA_027575585.1 Percopsis omiscomaycus | reverse complement strand
GATGTGAACGGCCGCAGGCCGGTGGCTAGTACGCCGGCGAGCTAGATCGGGAGGGGCGGGGCTCTCCCGTTGTTACAGGAGTCACCCCTTTTTTATCTCTCCTGTTTACCATGCCGGTAAATCCGAATGAATTATACTGTCCGAAAATGAACTGAACGATGGAATTGTGGAGATTCTAACAATGTGTAGCATGTCCATATTGACAAACCTTTAAACATGTACATTTGTATGTGCGGTCTAAGCAGCTTTATAAAAAACAGACCTGGCGTCTAATTGAGACCAGTGATTAGCCAATCACCATAGGCCTTTTTCACACTCCCATATATGATAGCAACTATGGGTAAATTTACTACCGGTCAGCAATGGTTACCTAAGGTGAAGATAGGACTGTCTCCCTGATATTTTCTAAATGTTTCACTAATCTGCCAAAATTCAGGCTCAGGGTGCTGAAACTGTGGACCTGTACAGCAAAACAAAACTATGAAGGTAATGTCAGCTAGCTAGATATGGAGAGATGGCTAACGTTAGAACAAGTCACTTAACAGCAGAGGTGGGTAAGTCCGAGTAAAAGTCCTGCCAGGTTTTCCTTCTGCTTGTTCACTTAACCAGGTGATTTCAATTTTTAGTCCCTGTAATTGAAATCACCTGGTTACTCTCTCTCATACCTTCCTGTGTGGACCAAACAATACATTAAGGAGTCTAACTAGCTATTTCTTTTCCCATAAGTTCTGGTCGAGTTCAGGTTTACAAACTACAATTGAATAAACTGACAGGATTTTTTTTTTTAAATAAGATTTAATGTCTACTATATATATATATATATATATATATATATCATTTTCATGCTTAGACTTTCATCAAATAAATGTGAGCGGGTGCACAGGTGGCTGTAGTGACTCACTCATATTTGCCAGCAAAGTTAGCCTGTCTGAAAAAGGCTAGCTAGCATGCTTGGGATTTTATTAGTTTAAAACACATTAGTTTAAAAGTTACCTGTGTCAACGCTGGTTACACTAAACTAAACAAAGATGTACATCTAGCTGCTTATCTACCTGGCTACTCATCAACTCAAGCGAGTAAGATCAAAACCTACCTGGCGATGTCCGTGCATGGTAGTTGTGGTCCGAGGCAACGCTAGCAACACCAGTCTTCTTGACCACAGCAAGGTTCGACTTGACGAACATCGCTTCCTCTCTCTTAATGAACTCAAATCCATATTCTCCTGCAGTCCACATCACGTGGACATGTGTGAAAACTCAAATAGTTTGTTTGTTTGTACACAAAGGTACATAACACCATGTCTTGCTTCTCAACAGTGCCATTGCCGATTCACTAGAAATGGGAAAGATGGCTAACCGGAAATAAAGATCACCCTAGTCGGCTCAGACCGGAAAGACACCATATTTACGTGAGAAAGGCCTATTGAGTGTTGGACTGCTCTGGCTGGACGGTGAAAGAGGAAGAAAATGTCCAATGGGAGTGTAGAGGAAATGTTTGTATTACATGAAAATATACAGCAAATTGCCAGTGAACCCAGGCAAGGGAACCCACCCTGCCGCTGTCTTCACACCAATTAGGCGTGCCTAATTTCTTTGTTTCTATTGTGATGACTTGATTTGGACAATGAAACTGACAATATTAAACACATAATTATCATAGGCTACTGCAAACTGATTAGACACAATGTTACTGTGACATGTATTACCGTAGCCTAATGTACACTACATTGACAATCGTTACTAATCAAAATTTCATCGGACTTCCTCTATTGATATCCCCACGCATCGCTACTGACTGGGACATCTGTCTTTGTGTAGCTTTTAACACGATTACAGAAATCAGTGGACCCAATACCATTAAAGAGACAAACAAATTGCACTGGAACTGTCCTCTCTGTTTCGAGTGACAGACGGTAAAATTAGAGGGGGGTGGAAGTCAGAGAGCTGTGCTTTATTCAGTGCTCTAAGGGTGGAGTTGGACTGTTTTTGTTTGGATTAAAGTGTCAATTTTACTTGGTGTAACGGTACCTTTCATGCCGAATAGTACATTAGCATTCAGATAATGGACTGTAATGTCTTTTTTTATTATTTAGTCATCCACACGAGACACAGGCAGAGATAAACTTGAGGGGCACATTAAAATACTTCTGTCACATGATGGGGGGGGGGGGTAACCTAGAGGCCTTTGGTATTTCATTATTTTTGTAATTCACTCAGAGGGCTGTGATAATTGGGTTGACATTTCCAGGGTCGGGCAATGTCTGTTCTCTTCTCTTTCAAAGGCTTTTATCTAATGTGAAACTCACCTTGGCAAATTCACAATTTGTTTTCAGAACAAACAGTTTTTTGATAGTTTGAATCCTACTTGTTTACTCTTCTGCTTTGTATGTGCACTGTACATCAACAACCTCTGTCCAGTGTTGTCACAGACAGGCAAGATATCCATTGTCCTATAAATAGATGTAATTGATTGATTGATACATTTGTACTGTGCTAATAAGGGTTGCGGCGATTTGAGATAAAAAAAGAGAGAACCCATCCCATGTATATTACAGTCTAATTTCCAAATATAAACAAGGATTTTAGACATACCAAATGCATATAAACATCGGAAACAATAATATAGTAGCCTATTGCCGATAATCATGTCATGCCAAAAAACTGCAGACAAGTCTTTGGCCACAATTATGATTATTTTGTTACAAGAAACGTTAAAGACATACCATTGCTATTACCACGGACATAAAGTTATATGTATTTGCACGTTATGACTGTTTGATCCTGTTTATATATATATATAACTAGGCGATACAGCTTTATAAGGCTGTGTGCTCTCCCATGGACGGCAATCAGTCTTCGGGCAAATTATCACTTTTTGGCACGACACTCACCCGTGGGCAGTATGAGTGGAGAAAAAGCTTTGAAAATCTCTCAATTGAAGTCATGTAAGGAATTTAATTGATCTTATTGGACTATTGGAATTGATCTTTTAATTTATTTCTTCAGACTTTTGAGTTTGCAAAATTGCACCTCTTTTGCAGTTACAATGAAACTATTTAAAAGTATTCAAATATTAGTTTGAGAAATGAATCGTTTGATTAGTCGACTAATTGAAAAAGAAAACGCTAGATTAATTGTTAGGTGCAGCAGAGGAGAGGAGGGTAGATGAGATGTGAGGAGAGAAAAGAGTGAGGGGGGAAATTGTATTGTGCCGGCGAAGGAATAGAATAGAGATTTTTACATGAGTGGGGGCTTTAATGCTAAAGCGAGTGAATAAAACATTGTTGGTCAACATAAACAGAGAGAGAGAGAGAGTCACCCACCATTGCTCACCGACTGGCCAAGTTCCAGCTCCTAGGTGGAACTGTCTTTAACAGGACAGCATGTGTGTAATTGTGTGTCATATGTAATTAACTCCAGCACATGGCAGTACCTGACACTCTATATAAGCTTTTTAGCTGACTCCCTCCAGTGTGCTAGAATCAGTGTGGGGTTAAATCTTATTAGGCTGTTTAAAGCCCCTCTGGACATTTTCTGCAACGTAGCGGTACTGTTTGTTGAAACTAAATCAATTGGTTAGACTTAAACAAAATTGTGGTTACAAAACAACATTTACAACAACATTTTTAGCTTAGCTGGTTAATGGAAGTGAATGTAAGATCTGTTTTTGCGCCTCAAGTAACCATAAATGCCTGTATTTGACAGCTTTAGGCGGTGTTTCAACACAAAGAAGCAACAGTTTGCATGGAAAAGGCAGGACTCCCTGTAATTCAGTGTAAATTAATATTTCACTGTGTACCTTGCTGTAAAACCCAAACTCTGTTCCATTAAAGTGCAGAGAAATGTCAATAACCTGTACAATTTCACTTATTACAGTATAAACAACATATTTGCGCAAACATGTTATTGCAGTACTGTAATGATCGGTGTGTGCTGGTTTCAGTGCACGCTCCCTGCCTCTCCTCACGGCTGAGCACCTGTGCGGTGTACAGCCTTTCCCACACACCTGTGGATAATTAACCCATTTCTCTATTGAAGTTAGACCGACGGCGGTCATTATTGGTTTATCGCCTGTTTTGCTCTTGTTCTATGTTAAACTGTAGTCACGCTCTGCGGAGTACGTGTTGCTTATCTTTGGGAATTACTATACTTCTGTTTTGGATTATTAAACGTTACGAGCGCGGAGGCTCTTTGCCTAAACTGTTGTTCCCAGTGTTTATTTTTCTGGTTCGCACCTGCACACACCTACAGAGTATTACAAGTACATTAATCTCAATATGTCTTCTCTGGCCCAGGGTCTTAAAGCTGTCATTATCTGTTAGCATGAGTACCACAATTGAGATTTGTACTTTTTTCATGATATCAATGTCTGTCATATAACAGCTGCAGCTGTCGATTAATCACAGCTAAATACAGACATTCTACATTCCCAAACAGTAGTGTCACATCATTAATCAATACACTGCAGGGTAGAATAGTGTGTGTGTGTGTGTGTGTGTGTGTGTGAGAAAGAGAGAGCTATGTATGTTCATGTCTTAATACTTCATGGGAAATGTAGCTCCCAAGAAGTATTAGTCATCCCTGATGAAATTGAGTTAATTGGAGATCAGCTTCAGACGTTAGCGAAACAGCCTCAAAATCACTGTTAAAACTGTTCAAGTTACACATGTAGTGTAATCCACGTCTCCAATATCCACTCAAGCCTCTATGGTATAGGTCCCAAACACTTGATTACTATGATTAGCTCAGTTCTTGTAAATTTGGGTGAAGTGTTCCTTTAAGGTGTACGCCTGCACGCTTTCATATATTGTTTTTGTCCAGTTATAAAAATAAAAATAAAATACAAGCAAACAAGATAACAAATGATGAAAGAGTAGGAAGGGTTCATTGGAAGTCTGTCAGGTCCGTGATGTATAGTGGAGCTGATATTTGGCCACTTCTGTCAGACGCTATAGGAACAGGAAAAAGGAGGGTTACACACTGGCTGAGAGGAGCATCCATTACAACCACAGTCTTCTACTCCTAACTGATGACGACCCTGGAAGCTATGGTGTAGTGACTTGCTCCAGTAAGTTGCGATGTTGCACTTAAAACTCTTCACTTTATAGGATGACTTTCAAATTAGCTGATTTATTTAATGAACTGAACTTATCAGGTTCCCAAGGTCTATTGAGAACTATTGTTTCTCTTAACCTGTCTACGACACTGGTTTGAAAAAAACAAACTGATTTATTTCAACATCTGACTGATTTAAAGAGCATTTGACTGTGCAGTACATGTTCTTTACCTCAATATATCCATATACTCACACTCAACGCTAGCAGGTCGTATACAACATTGGTTGTTGGTTATTCTCTTTCCATTGTTTCAAGGTACAGTAACCATAGTGAGGTTCATAAAACACTAACGGTATTTATTAAATCTGTATCTAATACCAGATACTAGATACAGTTGCTCTATACTTTGTAAGAAACTGGCTTTTTTAAGAATGTATGAACACAGTACACATCACCTTTGAACCAATGACATTTGGACCACAGGCCTCCAACTATTAATCTGCTGACGC
This sequence comes from Percopsis omiscomaycus, assembly GCA_027575585.1. Classification (NCBI taxonomy): domain Eukaryota; kingdom Metazoa; phylum Chordata; class Actinopteri; order Percopsiformes; family Percopsidae; genus Percopsis; species Percopsis omiscomaycus. Next base: position 10,227 of record JAODLI010056142.1, on the reverse strand, counting down.
TAGTTAGTTGAGCTAGCATTGAGTCTGAATAGTTTTTCTGTTATTCTGGGCTTATTTTACCCTTCCAAATCCCTCTCTCTTCTCATCAGCACTGACCTTCAGAAAGAATTATACCTCTACCTACCTCACTCTCTCTAACACACTTGCACACAGGCAGTAAAATTATTTATACCTGCCCTGCAGCTTGTTTGGATTTTTATATCTTATTAAACACTTTATTCAGAGTTCTGGAAATTGCCTTCGATGTCAAACAGTTCAGAATTCACTTTAAACACCAAAAACATTCAGCTTCCCTGCACTGCAGCTCTGAAGTATTTGGTGCTGACACATTCAACTTTTCTGATAAATCAATCTTTCCCCTCCATGTCAAATTGACTATTTAAAGGTGCATTGGCAGAATATTGGTGCCCCTGTCTGGTCATGACATGCAACTGCACTGTTCAGCAGACAATTTTATCCTGCTCTACTTAAAATACCTTGAGGTGCACTGCCAGCACACTGGCAAAAAGATGCAATTGGTAAATCCAATTGCGTCTATTGTACCACCGAAAAAAGCAATAAAAAGTTTAAATTTACTAAACTGAAATAAACTAAACTGCCACCAGACATCCAAGCCAGGTTAACAGTTGTCGTGCCTTTGTTGAAAAGAAGGTCACTGCACACAATGTGTTACCAGATCATATAATTAACATGGATGAAGTAGAGCCCTGCACGGGTCTCAAATCTAGGCCCTAGTCCGGCCCTGGCCCGAGACCCTCAGGCCCTAGCCCGGCCCTTGTCCGAAAGTTTACCAGAATTCTCGGCCCAAACCCGACAGGACCTGTTTTTTTTCTCTCCTCCCCATAACACAGCTTATAGTCTACTACTGTTGCAGCCATTAAATAGTTACTTTTTTAACGGCAAAGTGGTTATATTTCTTGTTTCTTCATTAAGTTAATTTAATGTTTTTGTTTTTAAAGAGACAGTGAGTTTGATCGCGTTTCATCAATTTAGCCTCTCAAATCAACACTTGACTTGCCTACAATAAATTCCATAGATATAAAACACTTCAAGCATATCACAATGTTAGTTTAAAGGTTTATTATCACCACCACAAAAATGGCATTTTTGACAAGCTGAGGCAGGCTGCGGCTGCTGCCCTCAATGCCGTGCGGAAAACGGGCTATACAAATAATAAAACATGCAGGTTGTCTTACCTTACACTTAGGCTATGCATCAAAAATCTAGGCTTCACCACAGAACACGGCCATTCCCAAAGTCCAATGCTAAATGAAAACGAGACAGCCTCACAACGCTACAGCCAGAAGCACAGTCTCTTAGAGAGCATTGTGGAGAAAAAGCACAGCATCCACAGTGGAAGGTTTAAGTTTTCCTTTCTTCTATAACTTTTCCAGCTGTGCTGAAGACATCCTCGCTGCTCCTGCTGCTGGCGAAGACACTAAACACCGTGCAAGCCAGGTTTATTTTAATTGATGGATGTCTAAAACATAAAAAGGAGAAGCCTAATACAGGCCCGATGCCCGGCCCGCGAGTGAGCTATGATGTGAAAATTGGCCTGACGCCCGTCCCATGGGGCGTGAATAAGTCGGGCCCAGTCGGCCTCAGGCTGAAACGCAGGGCTGTAGGATGAAGTACCCCTAACTTTTGACATCCCCATGAGCCGAAGTATCGTGGAGAAGGGCCAGAAGAGTGTGATCATTGTGACGACTGGTCATGAGAAGTCGCACTTTACAGTGGTACTAGCATGCTGTGGAGATGGCTCAAAATGGCCACCAATGGCAGACAGTGTTGAAAGCCGAATTCCCATCCTCCCATTGTCGTGACCACAAATGATGGGTGGATGGATGTAGGATGGTTTTTTTTAAACCCACAAAGCCCTACTTGTGATGGACAGCATGTGAACACATATCACCGCAAAAAAACTCCATACCTGCTATCATCCCTGGAGGCCTGACCTCCAGCCACTCGACATCGCCGTCAACCGGAGTTTTACGTTGCCTGTGGGAGATGTGGATGAGCTTCACGGTAACCGAAAGGATGCCTCATGCAACTTTCCAGGATGTTGTGGGATGGATTGACACAGCATGGAATTCGGTGATGACTACACCATCCTGTCGGGATTCAGAAAGGCCTGACTGATCAGAGCTGATGCTGATTCTGACGACAGCCTAGCAGAGGAGGACATGTCGCTTCATCTTACCCCGGAGATGGCGGAATTGTTAATAGCAAACAATTAATTCAAAGGGTGAAGAATTCAATGTATTCAGTGAATATATTCAGAAAGAGTCTGGAACTTGTATCTTAATTGTTATACCTAGAACAGATGGTTACATAGCCTATGTTATTTAGGCTAATTTAATATGTAACTGAAAAGTTTTCAGCTAATTAATAAGCGTTTTTCTTGGATTCTTGTAAAATAAAATGTAAATGCGACTTTATAGACTGAAGCGACTTAAATCTGTTTATTTTCCTCTTAACGACACACTTTTTGATAAGTGACTTATAGTCCGGAAAATACGGTAAGCTTTAACCTATAGTAGCTACCTAATCCTAATCGGTTGACTTGTTAGTTTTGAGAGCCGGTAAATGAGTCTTAGCCTGTGTAGCGTTGTACCTTTTGGCAGGGCGATAAAGAAAGCCTTTGGGGGCGCTTACCGCCGCTTAACTCCATAAAAATAATCTCTGCAACAATACATAAAACTCAAAGCGCGTTTTAGCCGCCGTCTCTGGGGGGGGATTTAAGGGCTAAGAGGAGACGAGCCCTTTCCTTCTCTCGGTGAGCTCTGTCCAACAGTAGCTGGACACCAGCCAGGCATCATGCGCACACATGCAGCATGGATCACAGTCACATAGGAGTGCTCATACACAGACATACGCACACTCACTGTAGGCAAATGAGATATAGGAACCTTTTTCATTGGAGGAACCGGACCCAAATCTAAACGTAAGAAACAAGAACAATCGTTGCAGTTACAGAGCAAGATCACATACGAGTGATTTGGAAAAGGACATTTCTGTTTGGATATTTTGGTTTTGCGAAGAATTCAAGTTACAAGTTTGGCTGATAATTGATAATTAAACTATATTTAGACAATTACAAGGATTTTAAATGTATCTGTGGTTTGAGATGATTTTGTAGTTATAACTTTTTCCCTAACCCTAGTAAAACTCTAGTATTATCATTACCTGCGAAACCAGAAATGTGTCGCCCTTAAAAAAACATGGATTAAGTCTTTATAGACGTTGTTCATTGCTGGTTTAAAAGGACAAACAGATTACTGCTACGGACAAACACAAGAATGGGCTTTAGCCCTCCCTCACCTGAAAAGTCCGCATGGGATTGTGGTGTGTGTATTTAGTCTTGTGATATTCGCAAGCGTCGCAAACTCCACATTGCCTAGACTCACCGATGTGTATAATCAAACACTCGAAATGATGAAGTAGATTAGATGGACTTACAAAATTGGAAAAGAAAAAGCCACATTTTCATCACTTCACTTCTCTCTCTTCAAGAGCTGTACAGTCTGCTCAGTGCAAAGGCAAACTTGCCCAACCAGTCATGCACACAAAATCAATGCAACTCTATTGTGTGGGCGGGCGGGAATAGTTGGCATGTTTGCGGGTTCGGGCAAGAGTGGACACACATTGCTCTACACATCTACCACCGGCTACTCGACTTGAAGAATCTCAGTTTACTGACGGGTCTCCGACTGATGATTCCACTTTTCTACTTTCAGGGGGCAGCCCTACTACAAACACAATGGGACAAAATCTGTGATTGTCCTGCTGTGGAGCCTCACTGCTGAGAAGGTGAGGCTGTAACAAAAAGTCTTCAAAAGACACAGACAGAAGTGGTGAACTCCTACATGTCCCACTGGGGCAGGCTGCTAGCTAAAAATGAATTCAATGCTTTAAAAATACATAGTTATTTTGGGGCAGAACAGAATATCTGTTTAATTATTTTCTTTTTTGGTCACCTCGTCGATTTGTCGCCGTGCTGCTTTAAATTTCTTTACAAGACCTTGCTTGTGGTATGCCAACGTACATCCGTGTTGCTATTGATACATTCCACCTTTTTATAAGAGTCCTGGCATCCTGGTGCCAGGACAACAACCTCCAACAAGGTCAGCAAGACCAAGGAGCTGATAGTGGACTCCTGGAAGCAACAGGGGGGGGGCACAGCCCCATCCACATCAATGAGGCTGCAGTCAGCAGAGTCAGCAACTTCAGGTTCCTGGGAGTCAACATCAGCCAGGACCTGACCTGGTCACATCACAGCAAGCACATCACCACATGTGCTAGACAGCTGCTTTTCTTCCTTTGTCGCTTGAGGAGGTTCGGCATGGACCACAGGATACTCACCAACTTCTACAGGGGCACCATCGAGAGTATCTGGCTGGCAACATTACCATCTGGTATGGGAGCTGCTCCGCCCTCAACCACCAGGACTGAGCTGCCGGCCATGCAGGACCTCCGCACACATTTCTCACTGTCAATCCCACAGTCGAACAGTCGCAAAATGTGGTTATGAAACAAGGAATGTCTGAATTTTTATATATATATATATATATATATCTATATCCTATTTTGGTATAAATTTCAGCCTATTTATGCTAATAACAATTTGAAAATAACTAATGCGCTTTTAATGAATCTCCTTTAGTGTGCGTGAATAAATGACCATGGCAGAGACATTAAATGTTAATGAAGCATTGATGCCACATGACAATGGCGGAAGAATTAAGAAAACATATGGTAAAGTATCGCTGAAAACCTCATGAATATATTAAGTTAACATTTAACCGTTTTCTTAATGTTAACGAGATTGCATTAGCATTACAAGACATGCTCCTTGCCCACATAGCACTCTCCAGACTGTCCTCCTGGAATACTGCCTGAAGTTTCTGACGCTCGGCCCACTCCTGAACAAGCTGTATAGATAGCCATTCATCTTACTGGCTCATTGATATGCCTGTGGTAGTCTGACATGAGTAGCCTACTGGACATACTTTGGTTTAAAAAAGTCTATAGTCGACGAGACTTGATGAATCATATTCGACTATGTTAATTCTAAGTCGGGGACACCCCTAATGGACACATTGTATTTCCCATGTCTTTTGGCCTATTAGCGTGGTCAACCGTATTACACCTTCGATTAAATAAAAGCGCAGAGAAGATACCCAGGACCATTACTGCTGCAATATAGCTAACGGATATGTGATGTATGTCACATTAAATGAGGCTGTGCAAAAGTTCTAAATATGCGTGTGTGTTTGTGTGTGTGTGTGTGAATTTTACTAATGGACAGAGTGCTGTAATAGTTTAAAGCCATACTGAAGTGGCTCTAAAGACAATGGGACATTACTATGACTTGTATTGTGAATTGTGGCATAGCACAGGGAGAGAGAGAGGGAGAGAGAGAGCTATTGCGATAAAGAAAGAGAGGAATTAAAGAGCTTTGTTCTGTGCATATGTGTGTATTGGGCAGTTATCCTGTGTGTGTGTGTGTGTGTGTGAGTGAAAGAGACTTGAGCAATGCACTTAATGAGAATGAGGGTGTGTGTGTGTGTGTGTGTGTGTGTGTGAAGGAGAATCGGGTGTTTCACAGCTGGAAGTGACATTATGGAAATGGGAATTAGATTTACACTGCTGCAGTGTGTGTGCGCACACACACACACACACACACACACACACACACACACACACACACACACACACACAGATTCTGTGATAACTTTCCCTATCCTATGAGCCAGAAGCAACTCTTATGTATTCATGACTAACCTAGCGACATGTATCTCGGTTCTTTGCACACACACACACACGCTATCTCTCTCTCTTGGTCATCTCTCAGTTTTGCATCAGTGTGAATATGTAGAAGCAATGTATGTCAACCAACTCAAAGGGTGGTCCAAAATTGTTACTTGTTTTTGTAAGTTGCTGAAAAAAGTGAAGGGGGTTGTTGATATAGGCTGCTTAAATATAATCACCTGATTACGGGGACTGTATGATGATACGTTTATGTTTTAAAAAGACAAAAACTGGGGTAGCAAAACCATAACTTTGCTCCCCCTAATTTAATAATGGGGGTGCATTTGCTGCATTGCTCAGGCACCTATGACCCTTATTCTAACAATCCATCCCCTCCTCGCTTGTTTCTGCACATGTGCGTGCATGCGTGTGTGTGTGTGTGTGATGGCCCAATATTTTTCACCTGCTGTCAATATTTCTCCATTGGGTGCTGTTTGGCCTGATTGACTCAGTGAGTAATGCCTCTGCACTATTGCACACCGTGTGTGTGTGTGTGTGTGTGTGTGTGTGTGTGTGTGTGTGTTTGTGTGTGTGTGTGTGTGAAGGGCCTGGTCAGAAAGCCTGAGGGGGCACTGATTAATTTAGCAGGCTATTGCTGATAACAGACAGCCTTGAGGTATGACTCTCTTGGTGTAACACACACACATACACACACACACACACACAATTGTAAGGCTGGCTCAAAGAAAGCGACTGAACGATGCAGAGAGGAGGGGTCTTTTAGAAACCACACACATACACGCGTGCTACATGTTGTGAGCTGTATTTGTGTGTCCATGTACATTCCGTTGAGAGACAGACGGGGTGTGGGGGTGGGGGGGCAGTGTCAAGTTGAGCCCTTGTCAAGTTTCTGCTGTTATAGCAGCATTCTGGCAGGAAGAGGCAGCAAGTGTGTTCGAGTTTGCATGCATGTGTGTGTGATGTGCATGGGCAGGTGTTTTTGTTTTTGCTTCAGCCAGCATATTTAAATGATTTGATGATTGCTGGCAACAAAAGTTTGTAATTGTGAATTACCCAGTGGACATTGAGCTGAAACTGCAATTGTCTTCCCAACAATGAAACTGGAGGTCAAACTGAATGAGGGATATATTTAACACCAGAAAGGGAAAATTAAATATAGCCCCCCTGAACAAGACTGGCTATTGGGTCTGATTATCACACAAATTATATGTTATGATTTTTGCATATATTTTAGAGTTAAATATATGCAAGGAAAAAGATTCAGGTTCAAAAAAGGTTACAAAAAATATATGTACATAAAAGCTTTTGCAGTTATGTGCACCCACTATTGTTTTGCTGTCGACCACGCTGTATGAAATTATGTATTGCTCTCTATTATATATGTTTACTGTTAGCCCAGAAATTTTTTGATTATGAAAAGTAGTTTTTGTCTTTGATTAAGTACAGACGAGTAACATTGATTTTTCTAGTGAAACAACCGACAATTGAAATGGTTTTGGACAGCCGGGCCATTCGTGGCAGGGTGAACCACCATGCAATACAGTAGCAGTAGACAGTAGCCTATAGCGTGCCACGCGCACTCCGGTAGTGTAACACTTTGGATCGTAGTTGTAGAAATTATGACACAAGGGCTGTTGGGATTCCACACTGTCTGGGGTTTATTAACAACCCAAAAAGATAGGTGACAACTTATTCTGTTTTCTTTCCCTTATGATATAAACATGCATTTTTCAAGTGATCCCAAACGGATCACTTGAGAAAACAAGTTTGTGTGCGCAGCATTCTTGCCAGACACAGAATGGAAAATGGCAAAACTGTAGTAACACTTCAAGCAGTAATGTGTAAACATGTCGGAGTGTCGTACTCATAAATATACACATTTGTCAATAACAGCCCTGCACTTTAACTTGACTCCGCATATTAGCATGAATCCGAAATGTCAAAGCAGACATCCCTCGGCCAGTTGAAATTATTATTTTTTTAAATAAGAAAAAAAAGTCTATCTAGCATAAACTCTGCACTTGAGCACATATTTTGAGCGTCAAACACTTATTTTCCTGCATTCTGGTGAATTTTTCTGCACCAATTTCTGCCTTTTCTGTATCAATTCATCAGTGGTTGTATGAGCTCATAATTCATATTTATTTTGGGAGTAAGAAAAAACCCAGTGCTAAGGAAAAAAGACCCGCCTCTGTCGGAGGCAGTGTTGCTTCTGCATCTAACATTATCGCATTTTTTCAAAATAAAAGTTCTCTGCTTCTTTCATGTTTTTATTTGGGGGGGGGACAAGTACACGTGTTCGAAATATTAAAGGGGATGTATCCCCTGTGTCCCCCCCAAAATCTACGCCTGTGGTTGTGAGTAACGCATCTTGAACACTATTTTTGTAATGTTGTAAAAAAATTCTATCCCCTCGACACATCTAACTTCCTGTTTCAAGAGGAATTTCATCAGCAAGCAATTTGCAGGCTTTATGTTTGTGACAAAATGGGGACTCATCCAGACATTCTCAATTTCATTTTGTAATATGTACTTGTAGTTCATAGCTAGCTCAAGACACAAAACACATTTGAAGTGTTTATTTGTATGTTGAACGAACTGAACAAGTTTTAAAGTGAAGACTTGGGTCAGACTGAAGGATGCAATCAGTGATGACAAAGCTATTGTTTATGATCTATTACACCCACAGAACGCTGGAAAAATATACATAAACAGTGTAGCAAACATTTGACTTTAGAGTAAACGTGCTATTTAGTCGAAATAGTTCTATTACATTCACTTACATTCAGTGTTTGGGTTAGTAAGAAAACAATTTGGACCAAGTTATGCTAATAGCATAACACTATATAGCATAATATAACACAGTGTAACATTTATCTTGTTGCTTTGGTGCGGATGTCGCCGTCCCAATGACTCACCCACCGCCACTTGAGCACAGGAGAAATATTCTTTTTAGTACTGTGTGATTTCTCATCGTCTAACCACTGTCATCTGCGTCACTGTCTTGACACATTCTGTCCAATCTCGTCACACTGTGTCGCGACACATGATCCCACACAGCATGCACTAGAATATCAGTTTGTATGAAAATATAAAGGAAGTTGCAGAGATATTTACATGCAGTCTTTATAGTTGGCATTCATTTTCCTTTTGATTCTTGCGTAATGAAACTGACCAAACTGTTTGTGTGGACATTTGTCACATTTGTTAAGTGTTGTCAAGTGAATATATATTAAACATCTGCTGTCTTTCCTACCACATATTTTCCTTCCTTTCATCTATCTTTCTTTCCTTCCTTCCCTCTACTGTGTCCTGAAAAAGTGACCTTCATAAAAATGTCTAAGAGCATTGTATGTTCTTCCCAGTTTTGCATCTCCTGTGTGCCAGTAATTATAACCTTCTAATTGGGTCTGTAGAGGGTCTGAAAGGAAGTGTGTAGTTGCGTGTGTGTTGTATGAGTCTGCACGATGTGTTTCTGCGTTCAGTTCAAAATGAAACAGATCGGCCTAATAAAGCCACCACAGGGAATTTTAAATATTTAAAACCCAAATGCGTGACGTGCATATATCAACCATAAAGCTTATTATAAATATTTAAAATAGGCTTTTGTTCTAAATGCCTGCACACCAACTGTAGCAATCTCTTTCACCTGGGCTAACGTATCGTGGCTTTAGTATGGGTCGGATGTCTTCCACCTAGTCCTGTGCGAAAGAGCTCATTCACAGTTTGTGGATGGGAGAATGAATGGAGAGATGAGAAATTCAGAGCGATAAAGCTAATATTTTGATTTGAGACTTGACCACCAGTATGTAAGTTTTGTTGGACCTGTTAGGGTGGGACAACTGAACCCTTTTTTGTGGAGATGTTTCTGTGATTTGAATCTGCCATCTCTACTTTTTTTGTATATATATGGCGGTTACAGTTTGCAGTTTTCTCTGCCAAAGCCAAGTCAAAACACCTGTGGCTGCTAGTACAGGGAGCTAGTATCATTTTACCATAGAGCTAATCTGAAGTAAATTGTTGAATTTATTCCAATTGAGCGTAATAAGAGTTCTAGCATTTATAGTTAGGTAATTTAGCTTTTTGCCAAAGCGACTTACCGTGAGTACAATTACAAGTTTTAAGGAGCAGGTAGGTGTTAAGTCATCTTTCTCAAGGATGCTTACTGTAAAGAGGACTCTAAGGGTCTAGGTGGGTGGTGCTTCCTGAGACAACAAACCTTTTGACAGACTATCAGAGATCTGAGAGAGGGAGATGGGGAGAGGTTGTTTGATTAGTCACTCTACACTTTTTAAACTCTTTCCCAGACGTCATAAATCGTGATGGCTGGTACCAAAACCAACCATCTATGACACCAGTCTGAGAGAAGGTCACTTCACTTAAACACACACACACACACACACACACACACACACACACACACACACACACACACACACACACACACACACACAC